>VZTE01003592.1:343966-407798 GCA_013397775.1 Eulacestoma nigropectus
AAAAAAAAATCCAAGGCTGAAATAGAAATTATTAGTCTATCTGCATTACTTCATATAAACCAATATTTTTAAATACTGAATGTCAGTTTAAATCATATTCTGATATGGGGTACTGTTTCTGTATGTTCCAAGTGTCAGCTGGAATAACTGATTCACTTTGCTGGTGTTGAAACAAATTCACTGATATTGCAAACACAATTATAATGTTTAAACAAAAATAAACAACAACAACAAAATATCCAAGAGAATACCTGACCACAGATGTAGACCATCAAAGCCATAGGAATATAAGTCATCACCAACACCATTTCCTCCCCATTCTGCTCCTCCCCCTGGGTAGGGTGAGTAGCCTTCTGTTGAAGCCCAGCCCACTCGTAGATGAGTTGATTCTGCAGTCACAAAGGGCTCTAGATGGTCCACCATAAGTTCATAGTACCATTTTCTGTATTGGGCAGAGCCTTCACTAATCCCCAAGAAGATGTTGGGTCGCATGCTTAAACAGAAAGAATAAAAATAGTTATTAAAATCTTATCGCAAGGATAAACTGCTGCATACTTTTCATTGACTCAAATTTCAAGCTTGTTTTTTGTGATTAAAACAGAAGTAATTTTACTTCATGGAATCACATAGATTACCAGGTTGGAAAAGACCACAAGGATCATCTGGTCCAACCTCTCTTGACAAAAGCATAGTCAGGACAAGATGGCCCAGCACACTCTCCTGTCTTATAAGTGTCCCATTTATGCAATCCACCATTTCCCTGGCGAGATTATTCCAACGACTGTTTCTTGTCATTATGAAAAATGTTACTCTTTTCTCCAATCAGAATCTCCCTAGGAAATACTTGTACCCATTACCCTTTGTCTTTCCCATGTGACTCCTTAGAGAAAGAGAATTTCCTCCTTCTTCGTAGCAACCCTTTAAATACTGGAATGCAGTGATAATGTTTCCCCTAAGCCTTCATTTCTTAAGGCTGAACAAACTCAGTTCTCCCAGCCTTTCCTTCCACAGAAAGCTTCCCAGTCCTTTGGTCATTTTTGTGGACCTTCTCTGGACCTTCTCCAGCCTGTCCAGATCTTTGCTGCGTAGCAGGGACCAAAACTGAACATGCTATTCCAGGTGTGGCCTGACAAGCGCTGAATAAAGTGGGATAAAGGTTTCCTTCTCTGTGCTGTTTATGTCCTTGTTGATGCAGCCCAACACCCCGTTGGCTTTCTTTGTCACAGCAGCACACGTTCATACTGAGCTTGCTGTCCTCCTGGACCCCAGGTACCTTTCCACAGAGCTGCTCCCCAGCCAGGCAGATCCCAGCTTGTGCTGCATTCCTGAATTAAGTTTTCCCAGGTGCAAGATACACTTGTCCTGATCTTCACAAGGTTCTCATTAGCCTACTCTTCCAGCCTATTCAGGTCTTTCTGCAGGATGGCTCTTCCTTCCCAAGTGTCCACTTCCCCACTCAGTTTGGTATCATTGGCAAACTCCATCAGGGTAGATTGGTCCCATCACCCAGATCACTCATGAAGATATTAAACAGTGTTTGGCCCAATATCCATCCCTGGGGACCCCACTTGTGACAGTTGCCAGTTTAAAAAGGATTTAGCACACCCCTCTGGATGTGGCCAGGCAGCCAGTGCCCACCCACTGCACAGACCCCTTGTCTCCACCCTAATGCATCAGTTTCTCTGGGAGGAGCCTGTGGGAAACTATGGAAAGGCTTGAAGAAATACAGGTAGAAAATGTCCACCACTGATTCCACATCAACCAAGTAAATGAAGCCAAAATCTAACCTGAATAATATGTCTATATCTGGCTGCACCTGTTCCTCTAACTGGTAAAACAGAAAAAGGGGTAGCTTGAGCTCCAATACTTTTCACTTGCACTCCCAAAGCTTTATATGCTTTCTTGATTCTCTCCAGGTTTCAGCTTGAGGTACCATTTATGCCCCCATGAGAAGAGTAACAGTGGATAGTAATCTGTGCTCTGGACAAGTTGAGGCACCCTCTAGGCAACATCTCTGATCTTAGCTCCCAGAAGGCGGCATTTTTAGTTATTTATTCATTCATTTATTCTGGTGAAAATGGTGTATACATTTTAAGTAAAAATATGTTTGTTTCAGTAACTGAAACAGTGTCCTCACTCAGACACCAATAATAATTAGTTTATGTGTTTGAATATTTAATAGACGTTAAATCCTGCAAAAAACAACCCCACAGCTATTCACCAGTTACCAACGTACATGTAGTAAGTACACATTGCAGGTTTAATTTTACATAGCAAACTGCATTCTAGAACACTGATTATACATTCAAGAGAATAACATTTTAAAATATACAAAAGTGAAGTGTCAAAAATTTCAAAATTCTCTTGTACTGCTTCCTTCTTTGTTCCAAGTCCTGTATAACTCCTGTAATTTGCAGTGGTTGTAGAAATCCTTAATATTAATGTGATGTTCCCGCTGCTACTGGTTTTACAGTACTTCACAAGACTACTAAAAAGGCCAGCTACTACCGTGCTTATTTCAATATCTAGCTAAATAGCAATATGTAGAGTCATATATCTAAAGGTCACAAGGGGGAAAAAAAAGGGAAAAAAACTATGCTTTTCTAATCTGATTTTTGGGATAATATTGAATATAGACTCTTATCCCAAAAAAATCTGTCTCCAGACAGTCATTTCTGTGTCAGCTTTGTACTAAGAAAGGCATTCAATTTTGAGTTAAAGCCACAGAGCACAGAAGTATCCAAAATCAATACTAGCTATATTTCTTCAATAGTTGGTTACCCATATTGCAAAAAATCTTTTAAAGTTCTAGACTGAGTGTATGTAGTCTTCACATTACTCCACTAGATTGGGTTATTACTTGTATAAATATTTTCTTTCTACATTCAAGCTGACTAATCAACAAAAATGTAGCTCTAAGCTAGTCCCAGTGTGCTTTCTGATAAAGGGAATGACAGGGGGAGAAAGAAGGGCTGGTATGGGTGGTTAAATACAAGTAAGTGTAAAAGCAGACTTTACTGACCTGGTTGCTTATAAAATAACTAGTGTTATCAGAAGCATATGGGTTGTCTTTTGCGAAATGTTTAAGTATAAATGTTTAAGATTAGCCTCTTCGCATTGTTCCAAGTCAAAAATTTAATGGCCTTAAAAACAAAATGTGTTCGACAAAAGCTATCTTCCAAAAAGTCATATTATTTTTAAATTATTAGCAAGATCACCAATTGAATCTTTTCTTCCTGAACACAGTAGCACCTTATTATGCTTTTGTCCAGACTTCACAATTTAATCAACCTAATCAGCCAAATTACTCTTGTTCAAAAGTGGTTTGTGAATAGAATTTTCCAGTTTCCTGGAAAAGTATGTTAAACAGTAATATCTTAGAAAGTTCCAGTAATAACTTAGAAAGTTCTTTTGCCAAATTTTTTTGGGTGAAGATATGCATGTCTTAGTCTAACACTAAATTTCTTCAATGTTTCCTTGGTCTTACTGACTTTTGAAAAAATAATTTTTTTCCTTATAACTGCAAGAATAAGAATCTTCTCTTTCACTACTTTCTAATGCAAAGCAAAAATATGGAACAACTAATTTGCTTTTTCTACTGTCTTATTTGGGTAAGACAAGTTTACCTTCCTTGTATGAGATCCAAAGTCATCTCTGAAGCTCAGTCATAGAATTGCAGAATCTTTAAGGCTGGAAAAGACCTTCATGATCATCAAGTCCAACCTTTGATCAAATATCTTCATGACAACTAAACCATAGCACTATGTGCCATGTCCAGTCATTTCTTGAACACTTCCAGGGATGATGACTCCACCACTTCCCTGGGCAGCCTGTTCCAATGCTTAACCACCCTTTCAATGAAAAAATTCTTCCTGATGTCCAACCTGAACCTCTTCTGGTGCAGCTTGAGGCTATGTCCTCCTGCCCTGTCACTGGTTGCTTTGGAGAAGAGGCTGATCACCACCTGGCTACAGCCTCCTTTCAGGGAGTTGTAGAGAGTGATAAGGTCTCTCCTGAGCCCGCTCTTCTCCAGATTAAACAAACCAGTTTCCTCAGACACTCTTCATAAGACTTCTGCTCCAGACCCTTCAACAGCTGCATTCTGTTCTCTGGACATGCTTCAGTCCCTCAATGTCGTCCTTGTAGTGAGGGGCCCAAAACTGAGCACAGTATTCCAGGTGTGGCCCCACCAATACCAGGTAAAGAGAGGCAATCAGTTCCCCAGATCCTTTAGCCTGAAGTAGCCTCCTTATAATATGCAGTGTGGGTTTTTTATGCTTTTCAGCATCTAATAAATAATATGAACTCTGAATTACCAGTACTATTTCTGTGTTTCAATTTTCGTTCTCAATCAATGGTTGAGACTTTTAAAAATAAACAAGTTTGAGACAGAAGAAGATCCCACAGATCTTCACCCAAAGCCACATTCTTTGGCCTCAGCATAAATTAAAACTCTGGAAAAACATTTACTTAAAAATATCTGTAAATGATACTTTACCAATTTAAGATGATACTAGCTTCATCTTGTTATTAATGTCTGCTTGAAGGTAGCTTCTAAAACTCTGCCAGTGGAAGGAAGGGTGAAGGCACCCTCTAAATATTCCAGGCACTGGTGAAGGTGATTGGCACTAAGTTCTTCATTTTGACCAAAAGTGATTAGGAAATCCTCACAAGATCATAAACATAAAGGCAAACACAGGACATCAGGTGACAATACTTTGAATGCCCAGCTAGATCTGGACCATAATCTTTAGAAGAGACTACAGCTTTGCAGGCTTAAAACAGTTTCAGGCAGCTATAGCTTGTGACAGCTCTCTCTGACTCATGTTTCAAATTTAATCACTACTGCAAAGGGAATTTAAAATCTTAGTAAGAATAAAATATCATAATAAAAGTTTTGGAAGTAAAAGAGATTTTCTGTAGTGACTATTTCTTTTAAGCACAAGTGAGGGTTTTTTGCCTTACTCATAGATACAGATTTTTTTCTTTTTCTTTGTACCTGCTCACATGGTTGACAAGACGTGTCTGTAAGAGCAGATCTCTTCCTGGCAGGAGATTATCACAGATTAAATGTTGATTAGACCTCACAGCTACTCCATGGCAAACACAGAGAGAACACAAAACATCCAAAACCTGAAAAAAAAAGAATCTTGTAATCTTAAATACTTTTCATAATCATTGTTAATTACTTCAGGCAATGTAATGCTCTATACCTTGTTACTGGAAGACATGTAATGGTATGTAATTCATCCAACACAGTGCTTTTATTTTAGAACAATTCTGAAATTCTCTTAACATTAAAACATTATTCCCACTTCCCTTGAGAATCGGTATGTATCAATGTTTTTGCCAAAAAGAAGGTAACATTCCTCTTCACTTCTTCAAACTGCTCATATACATTTTAGGAAAAGTTTCATTCCTCATTATCAAAACAGCATTAAAGTATTTGAAATTAACTTCCACACAGAAGAATGAGCTTGCTTTGTTCACAAACGTTCATCTAAATATGCTTGTTTAGTCTTCACCTACCTTATGGTTTCTTCCATGCTTGTCCAAAAGACAGATGATTGATTTAATATGTCCTTCCTTAATAATGTTTAAAGCTTCTGGGCTTTCCACCAACACACAGTGTAACACCTCTAGAATTCCTGGGGGAAAAAAAATTATTTCTTCAAAGTGCGTATAAAGTCATAACTGTACATAATAGTTCATAATCTGTTGCTCAGTAACATGAAATAGTTTCAAAAATCATTGCATATGGCAGACAAACCCAATAAAGCAGCATGAAGAATTGCCATGAAGAATCATTAATGTTAAATGTTTCTCTGCAATGGGGAAACAAAACAAGTTCCTGGACCAAGTCAACACCTGCTTTAGGATCTTCTACCTTTGGGAAAGAAAAATATTGTACATGCAGTTCATCATTATCAGTTGCTAAAGTTGTTTCCACAATGGGAAAAATCAAAGGGGCTGAAGGAAAGCTGAGAAGCAGTCTTAAATCTAGAGATATGCAATTCCTATTAGCAGTGTACAGCTCTCATCATTCTCTTTTCAGCCCTTTATTCATTTAAGCCAAATGAATAAAACACCCAGGTTAATCCTTGCAAAGGAAAATCCATAGCATGAGTCTTCTACTCTTTTCCATGCTCTTTCCATTAAAGGAAAATGTAGCACTGCAACTCCCCTTGATGTGGGAAAAACAGTGGTTTTGTCTGACGGTTCTGTCTCAGTTAGAGTACTGTGGCCTGTCTTTGATCCTGGTGAGGAAGAGAACATCAGCTGCTACAGATAACCTACACCACCATCACCATTTATCTCCATACAATTTAATGTTTTTTCCAGAAGTCTGGAGGGACATATGCTGTCGTTACTAAGAGTAGGGATTATTCAAGGACTGAAATGTAGAAAAGGTGGAAGACAACAGATATAGTGACAATTTGATTCATCAAGTAAACAGGTTTCAAACAAAGTGTGTTGTTTAATATATTTGAAGACAGAGTCATGCATATGTAAACAGAAAATGCAGGTAGATAACGAGCTAGAAGTGAACTCTCAAAGTGATTCTACAGCCCTGAAGGTTTAAGCACAAGAGGCCTCAACTATAAATTAAAGAACATACTAAACTTGAATTTGGCAGTGGTATGATCTGGGTTGCAACAGATATGCACTTCCATTATTCCACCATTCTATGATTCTATGAATACTGACAGTAACAATATTGTTAAAAAGGATAAAAACCTAAGAGTCATGAGAGCAAGCTAAAAGAGTAGATGCTCTGTAGAAACTTAGCAGTAGCACAGTCCACCTAGCCTGCCAACCAGACTAGGTCAGGATCTGACCATGGTAAAAGTACCTAGGGCGGTTAAAAAAGTGTTAGAAAAGGATCCTTAATCTAGAGGGGTAATCTGTAACAAGATCAACAACTTTGTGTGTCACAGAAATCTGGGAATGCACGAAAATCATTACATTCAAAACGTGGTAACTGGACGTTTGCCACCTCTCATGGTAGCACTGAAACACAGTTTATCAATATAAATAGTAATCCAGTATTAAATGATACCACATAAGTGTGGCAACCATATCCTTGGAATTTGCTATGCAAATAGTCAGCAGTTCAAGTCTTCTCATCTCACCCAGAGCTCAACCAGCAGCTCACACTGCAGGCTGCAAAGAGAGTTTCCTGCACAGAATGTATTCGTCGACATTAGATTACTAACTTGCTGTAGTCTATTTTTTTACCTATGTTTTAATGCCTTTAAAAGTATAGTAGGGCTAGTTAATCTCATCTGGAATATATTTCAGAGTGAAAGACTAATCTAATCCTAATTTATGGATTGAAGAGACAGGTGAAGCATTTGCATTGCAGCTCCGTGATATCTCACTTCTAATATGGTCTACTCTCGCACATATTTCTACTTGGATAGATCTTAATTTTTCTTCTTTTGCTTCAGTAAAGCTCAGAAAATGAATCAATTTCTCACCGAGTTTGTACAATCAATTCACAGTTGCTGTTTATATATTTAATGCCTTTGTTCTGTTTTCATAACACTTTTCGTTCAAGGACAAGAAAAAAGTGAAAACTGGAATTTTATAGATAATATCTGGTAGCATCAAATCTTTATTGCATCACGTTCAAGAAAACACATGCAGGAGATGTAGGTGACAACTTTAACGTTGAAGGTGAGCTTAATTTTGGTGTGATTAACAGAATGTGGTGTTTCTTCCTCATAAACACTTTACCTTAGAAAAAAATTATTTTACATGAATATATGTATAAAAGTATTCTTATTTTAAAAGTTTAGTATAAGCCAGTATTTCTCCCTATTGAAGATCTACCACTGTAACTTAAAACAGTGAATATCCTCAGTCCATCAAGCCAAATAAAGCTTGAAATCTGACAAGCAAACATCCCACATAAAATCACAAAATCACATTTACTTACTAAGCTAAACCCTACTGTGCCTTTCAAGATAACTAAAGCACAGCCTAGTTAGCATCTTTTATAACTGATTCCCTCAAAACCAGAAGAGTTCTTATTGTAAAATCAGTTTTGGAGGCAACATGGAAGTTATGTAACCAGTACACACATGGGGATGGAGTACAAGTGGCCTAGTCCGTAGTAGAAAACTCAGAACAAATGAGTATTGCAAATATTAGTGCATTCAGAGTTCTTGCAGAATGTCAGGAGGTTCACTACCCAGAGCGACTAGTGTCAGAATACTCTGCAGTTTACAGAAAGCCTCTCATTCCTTACTATACTATCATAAACAATTAAGTTTTTAATTTTCAAATCTTTTTGGCTTGAGATTAAAATTTTAAAATATATACATATATAACAAAAACCACGTAACACAGCATTTTTAGAGCTGTTATACGAAATTTCATCTTGAACCTCCAAAAGTTGAGCGAAAAGTTTTGCATTATTTCTGAAAGCCCTTGCCCTGAGAGTTTCAGATGTAAAATTAAGTCTTTTAGGAAGGAGTTTCACCATTAAGATCTTGTGAAATACATTGAAATTAAGCAGGTTGCAATCAAATGCCATGCAACTGCATAATTGTGACATCATTCTCCTTAAATCAATGCTCTCACACCAAAGGTGGCGCATAGTGGAAAAATAATCTAACTTATGATTTTGACATTTTTCAAATGCTTGTTTCAGTTTAAATTCAGTTACTCAAATGCTCAATAAAGCAAGAAGATCACAGCATCTACAGAGCAGATTCCCCTAATAATAATAATATAAACCAACGCAAATGTTCAGTTACAACATCTATTTGGTTAGGATCTCTAATGCTAACGTACCAGCTGCAATGTCAGGATGATCAGCAAACCTCTAACTAGACACCCGTGCTGTAAGCAGCCATCTGTCTGAGTCACCAGCTGAGACCTAAAGTAGTGGTACAGGCAAAGACTCCTACGTTCCTGTTGCCTCATCTCTTGAGCTGCTCAAGCATTCAGAGCATAAACCTACCAGGCTGAAGCAGATCAGAGCTAGGAAGTAATCCTGTAGTAAAACAGGTCCCCTGCCCTAAGGCCATAGATCTGCAACTAAAACACGAAACAAAACTCTGCAAAAGTACATCTATAAAACATTGCTGTCTGGAGGGGCTCACATCGGCAAATGCTTCAAAATCTCTATACCAGTCTCAGCCCCAAGAATAACTGACTTCTAAACTCTCTGCTCACCTCAAGTGTTGACAAAGCAAAAAACCTGCAAGAGGAGAAGCATCGGTGTGTAACTGCTCTTTACAAGTGTAATCAACCACCGCACATCTAGTGAATGCCATGCCAGTTTACACTTGGCTCTGAGAGGGAGAACACTCCTGTTACTGACATTTGACAATATTTTTCCATGTTGTTGGTCATTTCATTTCAGGAACAGATTTATGGCAAATAAATAAAATGCCCATGAATGTTTAATGACAAAGCTGAAGGGAACACAAACACCTTGTTTACTATAGGACACATCTCTTCTCACGGCTGCTGATGATGACTGAATACAACTGAGGCAAGAAATTTATAAATATATGCCAAATGGTGACCCGCACTGAGACAACTCCTGGAATTACTTGGAATACTCAGCAATAGCAGGATATTTCTTATTTTTTAATGTCACAGTAAAAGGCTGTGTTATGCCTGACATTTCATTTTCAAATGTTTGCCAGTCTAATGTAAAACAAAGACCTTTTGCAATGGGAGACATCCTTCCTTCCTTCCTGACCTTAATATTTCAAAGACTCTTGAGCACACCATCTATCTGTGGCAGACATATGACTGAGGAATGGAAAGAACAGTATGGGGAATGCAATTTCAGTTCCTGAGGACAACTCTTTAATTAATCATTACATTCCTTCCAGTTCATGGAACAACAAAGGACACTAAACCAAGAAGATGATGGGAATACATTACAAATATGTAACTGGAGAAGTATGTAACATTGTTATTGTAACTCTCTTGCCCATTGGTCTTACTACAAATCTTCCTGCCCTTTGAACTTACTGTAGCATTATTACAAAGAAGAAGTCTTGAAAGGTTCTCAAGAGGCCATCTTCCAAAAAAATTGTAAGAAGTACTATATATAAAGCAAAACAGTCTCAACTGCTACTGAAAAATATTTCTTGTTAACTTTAAATAGAAATCTACACCTCAGGAGCAAAAGAGGTGATTCAAAAGGAAATGTATATGTATTACATAGGTAACACTGTTACACGGAACAAATTATATCCACTACATATGACTGTTATATTTAGTTTGATGCAAATCCTGAAAAACATGCAGACTTGCAGAGAAAAGGGAAGATACTAGAATTAGAAAGCAACTTAATACAACTTACACTATTGAACAGCTATTTTATCAAATGCTTTGTTTGCCTGAATTAAAAGATAACACTAAATCCAACTGGTCAAGGAAAAGGCACAACTGCCAGAACTTAAAGTAGAAGTACAACTGAAACCAGTATGCAAAAAATGTTACAAATATAAGTCTCACTTTATTAATAATCTACTCTATCATAATAAGAACCTCATCATAATTTGGCTAAACAAGTATATCACCAATTTTAAGGAAGTTTGAACCAGTCAAATAAGGGAGTTAAACTACTAAAAACCATACCAGAAGAGGCTTCCAGTCTTTCTAATCTGCTGATCAACCAATCGAGAGATCCAGAAAATTGAGCACAGTTTTTACGATTTCCTCGAATCAGAGCCGCTATTAGGAAAAGAGAGAGAGAGAGAGAGAGAGAGAGAAATTAAATCACAGCTTTGAGTGCATTTAAATTTAAATAATTCCTGTCTTCTCTTGTCAGAAAAAATCCAGTAAGATAGAGTCTCATACTTTAATAATTGATGTTCTAGATTTAAATTTAAATCATGCAAGTGCTAGTTAGAATTAAGCATAAGAAATAACTTTGTTAACAAATTGACCTTTAAGGAATTTGAATTATTTTCACTTTACCATCATCTCAATAATCCCTGCAAAATGCTCTACATGGAGAAGCCTATACTGACACCACAGAAATCAGCTGCTACTATAGAAACAAGTTTCTGTAAAACAGTATTCTTGTAATGACAGAAAACATTAGAAAAGCAGAGTGTGAAGCCAACAACATAGGTGATGAATGCAAATTATTTTCTACTGATACAATACATTTGTTCAAGAGTAATAGGAACTAAAACGAGATAGATGTCTCAGAACTGTTTGCTATACTTTTGACAAGGTTGTGGGGAGGAAGTAACTGGTTTGAATCTGTTTCAGCCTCATGCTTTAAGCTGAAGATTGAAGCAGACTGAATCCATGCACTGACTTGGTGGGTATAACTGAACTGAAATTTCCCTGAACACTGCAGGCACCCACAAGCTTGCCCTGTCCTGGATTATGTGCATCTGCAGGTATGTGTATACACATAAGCTCTCAGAGAAGCATCTGCTCTACCCTAAAAAAGGACTGAAGCACAAACATTTCTGTCTGGCGTGTGGAACATCACAAACCGATTTTCTTAGGATTGTTTTCCAGTGCTGCCAACAAATTATTTCAATCTGAAATTTCTGTGATTATTCCCAGCAAGAGACTGTTAGTCCTGCTAAGAGGCAACAGTCTTTTAAAATCTGTGTTTTGTTGTTGCACAAATTCACTGTATTATATTGCAACTATGTTTTTATGCTGCTTTATTTATAAAAGATTAAACTTAGAGACTTACAACATAAATAATGTATGAAACTATCTGCAAAGGGGAAGAGCAATGTCAGAGCTAACAGCAAACAAGCCACTGCACTGACAGTTCTGTAAACTGGCAGTTTCCTCATCAGTTTTCTGATAAGGAAAACCAAAGCCTAACAGCAAAACAAACAAACAAAAACCTTTTTCTTGCTGTATTATATAATAAAAAATATGTACCCTGAAATCTTACACTTTTAATTAATCATGACCACAGTTATTTGAAAATACTTGAGAATCATAAGAGGGGGAACATCTTGTTAAAACACACAGACTAGAACTAGGGAACACCTGTTTCTGAAAGTGACTTTTTTTATTGGTTGTAGGCAAGCCACACAATCTCACTGTGCTTCAGGTAGGAATATAAAATGAAGGCAGTAACAGTTCAATGCTTAACACATCACTAAATTTAACTTCATTAACAGTAATGAGACACAGATGGTTTCATAAATGCTGCTCAGCACAAGTTGTGAAAGGTTAGTATTCATTGGTTAAAGCTGTGCATTAAATGAGGCACCAAGACACTTAAAACTGAAAACAAAAAATAACATCCTACAGTTGTTTTTCTTATTGCCTACTACTCTGAACAAGACCAGCATTCAGTTTTAAAGAAATAAAAACCATGATGTGGTCAGTCAGACATTAAAGTCACATCACTACGTATACTCCTGCACATTCATTTGTAATGCGAAAGGACCTAGTACAAGTTCACAGTGAATGTATGTATTTGTAATAGTGAATGGACAGATGCTTTAGTCAATTATTTCCAATTGAAAGACAGTAGACTCAGACTGAATATAAGGAAGGATCTTTTTACAGTCGGGGTAGCTCGACTAGATGATTTTTAAAGGTCTCTTGTAACCCAAACCATTCTAAGCTTATATGATTTTTATAGGTGATAGTATCCAGTCTCAACATCTATAAATTCCTTCCTTCTCTTCACAGTGAAATACAATACAACGTCAATGACATGACAAAAGACATTAATTCTGGCATCACAGTTTACTTTTATTTATGTGCAGGCTCAAAAACCAAGTACTGTTTGCTGAAGCAAGACTGAGCAAGCAATATCTGTTTGTCATCCATGTAATTACTATACAGATCCAGCATTATTCAGAACAGAGCAATGTACAAATTCATCTTAGCCAGATCAAAGCCAGGCTTCCTAAGCATTAGCTGCCAGAAGATAATGCAGTTAGGGAAGTAACATCAAAGGGCAGGAGGGGCACAGAGACTGGAAAGTCAACAAAGCTTGTGTGTTCTCATCACTGCAAGTCCATGGAAGCAATACTTTGTACAAAACAAGCAGACTCTTCAGAAGGAATTTTCTAGCCTTGCCAATTGGAAATCAAGCCACTACTTCCTCCAGTCTGCACTGCGCTTAATGTAACAAGAGATAAATTGAACTGTAACAAAAAATTGAACTCTACCCTACATGTACGAATAACCAAACCACAGAATTTTATCCTCCATCATCTACACCCCAAAAAGTCATCATTTGATTTCATGGAGATGTTAACTCTCTGGACCTAGTCTGGATACTTTTAAATGTTTATAATTTCTGACATAACTTCTTTACTTGATTGTTAATACATCAAATAACTGCAAATGCAAAAATCTTGCTTAATTGGTATTCTAAATTTCTACATGGTGGAAATTCTTCTGTACTAAAACATTTATGGACTTCTTTAGTCTTCACTATTTTGAGCTAAAACTATCCAAATAATCCAAAATATGTCTTACCTAGTAATTCATACAAAGAATTCAGAATAGATTTCCATGCTTCTCCAGCTTCCTTCCCAGCTACATCTGCAAAGTGAGCTGCACTGCTGTATACATTCAAGCGATCAATACATTCAAGAACAAGGTTGATCATACCCTAAAAATGAAAAAGCTCATATCATCACAGGAAAAAAGTATTTTAGATGCAAACACAAAAGATTTTCAGAAATCTAAGAAAACAAAACATGAAAGACAGGATAAGCAAAACACAAGAATATTCATGTGAAGTCAAACAAGGAATTGCAATGGAAAATTTTCCTTGATGGTGGTAATAAACATCTGCCATTTAGGATAGTCAAATTAAAACAAAAATAAACAGTATTCATGACATAATTTTAGGCAAGTTTCTATTCTGGAGGACATTTAGTCATCTCACAAAATAGAGGCAACTATTATTACCAAAGAAATAACAGATAATATTAAACAAAATACTTAAAGAATGCTTATTAAACCAAAACATCCTTCTACATCAACAGATCAAACTATAACAGAAAAAATTGATTCACACATAAGGAGAAAATTATGGTTAGAATTCAAGGCACAAGGTCATCTAATTTTATTAGAAAAAGAAGTAAGGCTGTAAATGTATTTCTTTAAATATGCAGGAAAAACAGCAGATCTAGAGAGATTATGAATGTAGCAAGTAGTTTGACTCTTATAGGATTAAAAAAACCCACTGCAAGCACAATCCATATTGGATATCAACACTATAGAAATTGTGAAAGAATACTTGCAGACAACATAGTGGAAAATCAGGAGTAAAACTGAGAGAAGTACCTCTTCTTGGAAGAGGTTCTGGCGATTCTTCAGTGCTCGAAGCCTGTTTTGTTTGTTTTCATGCTCCAAATGTTCATCAGGGGGGTGAAAGTAGCCAATCAAGTCTTGAAGGCTCAGACTGACTGACTCAATAGGCAAATCAATGGTGGAAGACTTCACTTTCTTGCTGAGAGAATCAAGGCCCCTGCAAGAAGATGCAAACTCTCCTGAGAATTGAAAATTAATTTACTTTATCTTTCAAACTCCTTATTTATTTAAAAGAAAAGTTTGTTTAGATGCAAAAGCTCATTTTCTGACAGCAACTTGACAAAAATTCCTTATATCTGCCCATTCTCCATTTAACAGTCTATCCCTCCCTTCCCAAACAAAACCTGAAAGCATGAAAAATGTTATTTCTCTTAAATTTTTTTCAAATCCAAAAAATACATTTTAATATTCTACCTACATATGTAGTAGTTCCAGAGGCAGAGCAAAAGATGAAGAGAAGTTATTGTAAACCAGTACAAAGCATCATGAAGCTGGAATGTACAGAAGTTAAAGAGACCAGTCCTGCAGTGCTGAGGAGGGTCCAGATTGCCCATGGAGGCTCTCAAACACATCTCTAACCTGTTTTTAAACCTTTTTCAGTGTGGGAAGATGCAGCACTTTCACACACAATGTCTCAGCACTTCATTAACCTTTTTGTTTCCCTGATACACATTTCAAGCTTGGCCTTGCTGAAGGGTATGAACATTCTCTCTTAGAAATAGTGGGCTGACTGTTCTCATCCATGCTGCACCTGCCCCTTGCTCAGCTGAATCTCTTCGCAAATAATGTGAAGTTTCAAAAGGATAGGTACAAAAGTTATCTTAAAAACTTAATTTTTATTGCGAGCGTGTTATCCAAAGTACAATTTTTCTACTGACTTTGTGAGAAAGAACTGGAGCATACACTTAAAAGAATAATTTTCATCCTTTTCAATTCAGCTGCTTCTTTTGGAGTAACATCCTGCCAAAACTAAACTGCTAAACACTACCTTGGACTCCCTGTGCACTCCACAAAAATCTCCACTGTAATTTAGCAATACCTTGATTTCTGAAAACTTACCATTACATTGCCTTTCTCTGTCTTTATCTTTTATGGCATTCTTAGAAGCTTCTATGAAGGTGTATTATTTACAAAGTGACCGAGGGCTTACATTTCTTTTGTATTTCAAATGTCATACAGTAGACAATTCTCCTGACGGGTGATTTTGTCCAGGTTTTTTAAGTACCTTGTTATACGTTTTTCAACAAATTGACATTTGTGTCTTTGGCTATGCCCTGATTTAGGACATGGTTGCTTCAGGTCATCATCTCCCACACTGTTTTTTTCTTGCGATAAAGAAGATCTTATGAAATTCTTATCATTTCATACAGTCTTACTGCATATCATTCTTTTTCTAATGCAAGCTACACTGATGAAAGGGCCTTTCATCAATTACTGAAATCACAAGCATTTGAGAATTAGCATTTTATCAGCGTTATTTAGGAATAGGAGGATAAATGCAAATTGCATAAATCTGACAGGATTTTTAAATGGCTAATTACTAGAAAATACAACACAACATTTTTTATATTTCAAAATATTAAAGAAACAAGTAGCATTAAAAGGGAACAAATAAGCAAAGTGTAATGTGAGGGTAGAAAGAAGGTATAATGTTTAAGAAAAATTTCTTGAGACTATGAATTTCTCCGGTATATTTGTGTTTTTCACAGATCTGTAGTTTTGCAGTTATCTCCCTTTCCCAGGTTTTTCAAGGAAGACCACCTTTAAAGACCGTACTTAGAAAAGAAAAAGCTAAATGGTGTACCACATGACTTAAAGCAAATTTTGGCAAGGAAAAATCTCTTTTATGGTTTGTTTGCATTTTCAGTATGTTTATGCATTTAAATCAAGATTAAACAATAAATGAATGTTAGAAGACAAAGAAAAGAAACTGACCAGTATCTCTCAAGGCGCTTATCTACCGATAACACAAAGAATTGACATAACGTCCAGTTTGAGAAGCATTGATCTATTTTTTTCTGAAGGATAAATTGTTCCCTGTTGTGTTAATAGCAACTTTGAATAAAATAGAAAAAGAAGAAAAGTGATGAAATGATCGTTTTAAAAGCACACCTTATGAACCTGTTGAAAAGGAAGACTGTACTGCGGATGACACGTGCTGTACGGGACTCTTCATTCTGAGATCTGGACAGTGTTAAACCATCATCCATGTGCCCTTCATGGTGCATTATTGCCTGAAAACAAAACCAAGAAGCAGTCACTGCAAAATGAGATATTAAATAAGAAGTCTGAACACTCACATAGGAAGGCAGGCTAGGAAATTATGAAGTCACATACAAAAATAAGAATTTTATTAAAAACTTATTATTCCTTGGTTTAGTTTTTCATGTCCAATGACGCACCTGTACTGACCCAGCAGGTTCAGTGCCATAATAGTCTCAAAGCTACAGCTTTTGTAAACAACATGCTTTATTTAAAATAAAAATAAAAAATCTAAGGGGTTTTTGTTTGCTCTTTGTTTTTATCAACATTAAAAACACATCCCTTATAGAGCAGCAAATCCCAAAAGCAGAAGAGGTCATAACAGGTATTCTTTACTGGTCCTCATTTCTAAGGGTGTTACTAGCCTTTTCTGACTATGTTTTGAGTCATTTCCAGTAACTTACAGTTTTTCATGTCTAGTTATCATGGCTCTGAAGATATTCAATCCAATCCACATAAATATTTTAAATCTCTGCTCTAACGATGTAGTTCTGGTATCTCAAATAGTCATGGAAAACACTACAGTGTGAAGTTGCAAAAGAATCTTTTCCCTACTTTATGATGCTGAGCTAGCATTCTGCTTGGCTGTGATTATTCTACAAAGAAAGAAATCTCTCAGGACTCAAGACTTGAACATTCCAGCCCAAAAGGTAATACACTTACAATGCGAAAAGAAATGCTTTGAACAACAAGCCTCTTCAATCCAAACTACATTGAAGAAAGGAATCTTAGAAGATTCTATAGGTTGTTACTAATATTTCAATGTGAGTTAATGTCTACAGGTTATTACACGTACTTTGTCTGGCCTTCAGTTTGAGAATTCAGTACACCACTTAACTTTTCAATATGTGACTGAAAAAACCCCAGTCTTTCATCTGGCAAGCATGCTAAGGTATGCTTAAAATATCTGAAATCCAGAAATCAGCTGGTTCACATAGCTCCCTTCATTTCCCACCACGCAGCCCAACCCACCCTATCCGACTGTGAGTGAATGAAATACATTCCTATTTACAGTCTTACCTTTCGCTGCAGAGAGCCCATTCTTACAGACTTTGCATCAGCAGACTGGTACGTGAGCCATAAGCCTGTATCTACATGTTGTATGAAGCATATTGAATCCCCATACTTTATTTCAGGTGCTCCCATTCCATCCACCTCTTTTCTTGTCCCTATGTCCAACTTTTCCTGATGAAGAAAAAAATGTATACACAAACAATAACCAACATATTAATATTTGCCTAGAACATTAAATATTAGGAAATTGTCTAGAACGGGACCTAAAAGAGTATTTGAGAACCTTCTTTAAAGATATTACTAAAAAAATGGGCAAGTGTAACTTTTAGTTAAAGAGAAATCCCATTGTAGCCTGGCACACTTGAGAAGTTGTATGTATTCATTTCACCTGCACAGGAAAGAACTAGGATCACAATTGACAGTACAAATCATTATTGAAACACAAGAGGTTACAAAACAACCCCAGATACATTGACTCCCCTAGCTGAACCAGGCATTAACCTCTGCAAGCTTTTTCTTGGGCATTTGGGGGTTTTTTTCCAGCCTGGAAAAGATAAGCACCATCCAACGATCACTGAGAGATGGCCTTTAACCTGTCACTGCCCAACAATGAGCTCAGTACTTCCTGAAAAAAGCAATCCATTTTGGCATGATTGGCCTGCAAACTAATAATGGCATGACAGGATGTCATTCCAGCTGGTGCCCTGTAGAGACAGCAGTTGTTTCAGGAGAGGAAACATGGTATCTCAAACAATACTAGAGTATGTGGCTCTAATTTGAGGTGTTTCCCCCATACCTAGCTCTCCTAAGCACAAACTACTTCTGAACAGACTTGTACGGACAAACAGCCCGTGCATCCTGCTTCATGGCAGATCATCCATTTAATCTCTTCAAAAACATGTGGTTCAACTGACTGATACACCTATGGCTGTACATTCAGTATGCAACATGACCCCCTTAAGCAACTACAGCTTCAACATTCTGT
The DNA here is from genome assembly GCA_013397775.1 of Eulacestoma nigropectus. Classification (NCBI taxonomy): domain Eukaryota; kingdom Metazoa; phylum Chordata; class Aves; order Passeriformes; genus Eulacestoma; species Eulacestoma nigropectus. Next base: position 362,526 of record VZTE01003592.1, read on the forward strand.
GCTTCTCCTGATCAGCAGGAGATGAGAAGCATCTTCCTGCAGCTACTCAGGAAGCTACAAATAGTGAGACAAAAACTTCTTCTTATTCTACCCATCTACAACCAAGAAAGATTAGAAGAATGACTACTTCATACACATGTGCCCTGACAAGGTGGGAAGACAGCTTCACAGTAAAAGATGACAAAGATTGAGGTTTTCACATGAACAGATGACAATCTCTAACTTATTAAAGGTTTTTTTAAACCATTTTTTAAGTAAAGAGAAATGTCCTGTAACTAGATTTTCAGCCTAAAATCATGAATGCATTTTGAAACATTTGAAAATAAAAAAGTACAATAGTACCAAGCTGAAATTCTTATGATTACTTTTCATAACATTACAATTTCAGATAAAATATATTCATCAATTCAGCCTGTTTTCTGATTGATTGTGGATATAGATGTTAATTGCACTACCTTGTAAATGACTTTCAGCACTTCTTAAGAGCTGAAATTCTTATTAAAATTTTGTCCATTGATACATGGTAATAACTGATTTATTAATAATCTGATGCCAATTACAGAGTTATTGTGTGCCTCTATTTCATTATTAAACTAATATTTTGCTCATATCATTTCTCTAAATGTTGTATTCAGTTCTTTCAAAAGCTAGCACAAATAGCCTGAATGTAGTAACAGCTGGAAATCGAAAAGCTACTTAAAATATGACATTGCAAACCAATGATGATACAGGAAAAAATAAATTAGATCTTGATTTCAAGCTTCAGTTTTTTGAATTCTCTTTATAACTAGAAGATACCGTGAACACATACTGTGTTTCTACATTGTAAGATTTTCTTTTTTTCAGGTCTCACAATTAATTTCTTAAGATATGAATAGAAGAATTCACAAATTTTCTCATAAAGCACTGTAAATAAGTTGAGGGATTATTAATTTAAAGTATTTTTGCATTCTTTGTTAAAAATCTATAGGCTGTAACAGAAACTAAAGGGGTTTGATATTGAAATCTTTGTTCCAATTAGAACTAAATTTATTTGGCATAAAAATTGTAGTGACAACAATTTGTCAACCAAGATCTCTGTTCTCACTGATTTAAGTACACTAACAGCTCTGCGTGTAGATTTAACACCCAGATTGAAATCAATGCCATTAAAGTGAGCTCTGTCCTGAAAAATAAATATAGTAGCCAGGAAAGCTATTATAGTGTCAAAGTTGAACTACATATAGAAGAGAAACAGAAGACTAGAGGATGTGGTGTAGGGTATGGGGGGCAGCAGGCATTAGACCATTCATTTGGGGGCTTCAAGACACTGAGCTTTTTGTGGGAGTGAACAGGAACCACAAATTTTTTATACAGGGGAAGATTTGAATGGAGTGCTGGGTTCATATCAATAAACAGCAGGTAGCTGAGAAAGTACGTATAATGAATCAATCTCATTAACTACTGTAAAAGAGTTCATCAGTAAAAATTATGATCTGAAAAACATCAGAAATCACCACGGCACTAATTAATAATGCTACATTGGCACAGACATTACATGATGGAAGTTTCCAGCCACACTCTTACCACATATGTAACCTGTCATTACCAAACTATCTGCTAATTCTTCCTACAGCATTTTTACAAAGAAAACCTTCAGTTTTATTTGCAGTCTATACCCATTCTCAGATGATCAACCTTGTCTAAACAAGGATCAAAAATCTTCATGCATTACACTGGAACAAACAGCAGCAAGTGGGTTTTGCAACAGTCTGTAAACCATCTCAATAATGCAAACTAAGAATACATTGGAAATGAACAGGATTATTGAACAATAGGTCAGATTTTCTCCAGAAGGATGTGCTCTTTATAAACAGTGTTTATTCCACACATACAAGAACACAAGTCAATGTTCCGCCTTTTGTTGTGGGCTAAATGAACAAAATCTTTTAAAAACAGTTTCATTCTAATGTTGAAAAAATTATTCTGTGAAGCCTCACCTTAAACATTATTTCAGTCTAATGTTTCTGTTTAACTCCTTATAAAATTCCAAAATGAATTCCCTTGATTAAGGAAGGCTTGTCCTTTCAACTTTATCTCCTGTCATCTGACTTAACCCATACTCTCTGTGGCACACTTTCAGGACTGGTATTTTAAGACCTCAACAATTGCAAGAAGCTAATTTATGGCTGCTTTTTAAGTAACAGTAATATAATTTCTATAAAATTTTAGAAGAAAGAAGAAGAAAGAAAAAGCTGAAGACATAAAAATACAAGCTATAAAATTTTATTAAAATTGATGTATTTCTGTCCACTGGAAAAGAATACAAACAGGAAAAGCAGACTTGCTACAGAGTGTATAAACATTTCTAAATTGGTAAAATTACCTAATTTCAGTGGAATATTGATATTAAAACAAGGAACAATTTTGATTCTTATCAAAAAAGAATCAATATTGAGCAAATAGAAGAGAAAAAATAATCCACAAAACTTGATCTCTACAAACACAAGTCTATTAAAAGAGCTGTATGTTTGGGAAATAAATTGTAGATATCTGTGGACATCCAGTGCTGAGTGAAGTGAAACTACCAGAGAGAAAAAAAAAAAAAAAAAAAGAATTTTCTGATTTTCAGCTGCTTGAAAGGCTGATATATTTTGCATTTAATGATAATTATTAGGGTAATATATGATAACCAGAGCACAAAGGCCAATGACCAGAAAGAAAAATGAAGTGACTGTTAGCTCCCCAGAAAATCCTTATCTTCTGAGTGCTGTTTGGTAACAGTTTGTGATATTTTCAAGCTTTCACAAAAAAACCAAAACAAACAAACAAACAAAAATCTTTAGCTTTCTAAAGGTTTTTTTCCTAAAGGTTTGGGGTTTTTTTCTAGTTCTTTCTGTGCTACTTTTTAAATGAAGTACTAGTAAGTTAATATGTTTAATATGGTGAGCCCTTGCAAATAATAAGGTATAAAAAAATAAATGTTGAGCCTTTATATTTGCATGTGAATCTTCAGGTTTACAAGTGATACATTTTCAATACTATCTCTACAAACATGAAAGCCACTTTTCATATAGAAATTGAAGTTATTGTCCACTCACATGCTTGAAGGAACTGATCCTTTAACACTTTCCTCTCCCTTGTTTGTTTTTGTCTATTTAAAGCTAACTTACTATTCTGCAACAAGTGGGAGCTTCACAATTCTTCCCACTTCTTCCCAGCTTCTTCTTTCCAGCAAGGAAGAATTATGACTGTGGCAAAAAAAGGTATGAAATTTCTACAGGAAAGACTAGCCACTTGAAATACTCACAGGTATTAATGCTCTGTACTCAATAAAGAAAATTAGGGGCTCCCTCTTATGCATGAATAATTTTTTGGGGTGCTAAGGACATGCAACAACATAAGCAAAAGTTTGGATGGTTTGTTCAAACATACTCAGAGGAAAAGAGACCCTAAATCTGCCTACCTTCTCTACAGAAGCCTTTCTAGAACTCCTATAATTTGAAATATTTTTTTTAATACTCTTTCCCAGAGAGGGAAGGCACCTAAAAGTTTTTCATGCCAGTAGCCTAATAAAGTGAAACATGACACTCCTATTAGAAGTCCAAAGCAGGAGACTGAATCAGAGTGGGTCAGGTTGGAAGGGACCACAGTGGGTCATCTGGTCCAAGTTTCCTGCTTAAGCAAGGTCATTCTAGAGCACACAGCACAGGATTGCATCCAGACTCGATTCATCCTCAGCAAACCATATACTCCTCTCCTGTGGCATTTCTATAATTCCCTCCAAATAAGTCATTCATTAATGTTGATATCCACAACAGTTACATCAAATATGACCTTCCAGATGTCAAATTTCTTTGAAAATCCATATTTAAACATTAGTAAGATTGTATTTGTCACATGCTGATTAGCTTATATACCCATCTTAAAATTCTCTCCTTACTTTAAGAATTGATTACCATAACAAGTTTCTACCTGCCCCAAAGCCTTTTGTCTCTGCTCAGCATAGGATAGGTTTGGCTACTCACAACAAAATAAATGTTAACCTTTCATTTTGAGCTTGGTAGGAAAAAAACCATTTCAGAATATAAAACTTAAAAATAATTTCAAATGAGACTTCCAAATTCAGGCTGAAAAAAAGAATACAAAGAAGAAACTTCAAATACAAGATCACCTAGTCTCCAAAATACATGTGCATATGCTACATAGAAAATAGAGACAAACCACCTTATCCATATCAACAAGAGACATTCTTTATTGCTAAAAAATCCTGCCTTCAAGTATTTTTTTGACTAAATAAACCATGTAACGGTAGAGCACAGTATATTGTTCCACTCTTTTTGGAGCAATCCCTGCTGAAAACCCATCTTGAAAATCAGTGAATGAATTGTTCTATCCCTCTTACTTTCAAGTGCTGAAATCCATACTAGTTGCAACAGGAAATCCCCAATATGATTGTACTGGATTGTCCTAAAATATTTAAGCATTTCTATGACTTTTCTAATTGGTTTCAGAATGAACAATTGTCTGGCTCTCAAAACAATCACCTGAACTACAGTCTTTGTTATCAAGGTGCGAAAATCTATATACCTGCTTTGGGTATCTATTCTGTTCTTATCTTCCTAAGCAGGCAAATAATTAAAAATATATATATAAATTAAATGGTACAGAGAACGTATTGAGTAATTCTGTTTACTGGTACTTTGTATTTTAGAAGATAGTTTTTTATAACAACAAAATTATTGTTGGAAATTTTTAGACACCATGCTACAGGTGAAAAGTATGAGAAATTAAGGGTATTTAAGAATTTATCATAGTATTCTTTTTAACTGTTTACCCACTACAAAAATACTGGTTTAAACTCGAAATGCTTATCGAAGCTGTCAAAATGCAAAGTCAAACTCTGATAACTTCAGATTAGACTACAGTAAAGTACTTGGTTAGAGAAATCCTGAATTTCCAATTTAATTTCAGTAACTCACAATAATATTATAAATTTTTCCTATGTCAGCCAGCAAACATAAGCAGTGAAGCAGCAGAAAAGTTAATCAGAAAAACAAATTAGAAATGAGTATACTGCTCAAAAGTGGGCAAGCAGTACAAAAAACCTCCAACCCAACCAATGAAACAATAACAAAAAAGCAACAAATTAACAAGGAAAAAAAACCACACAAACAGGCAGCCAAGTAGCAATACATACAGAAAGTATGATAAAAGAAGCTTTCTAGTTATTTATTATACTGCATTTTGGAATTTTTTTAATCAGTGAAAAGTAGAAGGCTCTAATAATTAATGCAATCACAACAAACAAAATACCTAAATCTTGCTTTCTAAAGAGATTGGAATTATTACTAGTAATATTAATGCTGCACTGATTCCATACCTTGGAAGACCGAAAACAGAATGCTGTAGATTTTACATCTGCCTTCTCTTTGTCTGTGAGAAGAAGACTCTTGTCATCCAGGAGACTTAAATATTTTCCTGTTGTTATATGTCTTAGTCTGAATGGCTGTCCCCATCTAATGTGGCTGCCACTCCACCTAAGAGAGTCCATAAAAAAACATTTATTAAAAAAAAAAAATGTTTTAACTACTGGCAAAAATATTTTAAAGCAAAATATATTGCCAACTAGTTGCTAAAAATACAAAATTCACATCTTGGAGTATCAGCAAGAAAGTGGCTACTTTGTGGTTATCCCCTACAAAACTATTCTAATAAATAATCTTAAGGTCTTCCTTTGCACAAGCTGCCTTTGTTCAGACTGAATTCCTCTTGAGAGAAGGTACAGACCGCCTACAGAAAAGGAGGCTTATGCTGTACACAAAGAGTTTAGATCTGCCAGTTCCCTCTCCAGCATTTCATCTACCAGCAGCTGTGATTCTTCACTCTCCCAGAGTCCTCATCTTTTAGCAGTCAGCAGATTTTATGCACACTTTAAATGTTGTGCAAAAACCAAATGGCTAAAAAAACCAAATAAATAGAAAACTTCCTAAAATAAATATGAAAACTTATTAAGCAAAAAATGGCCCAGATTCTTCATATTCTATGGAAGGAAGAAAGGCAACGCTTATCTAAGCACCCCAAAAATTACTCAACTTATAATACAGGTCACAGGTTTCCAACTTCTTGCCCTAAATTGAAAATTCAGCCCTGCTGTTCTTCCTGTTTAACTCTTGAAAATAAATTTATATAGGGGTTACTAAGGATTATGTACTTCACAAAGGCTTTTCAGATTGGAAAACTGTCACAACTAGGGTATTTTCCTAGTCTTCATAAAACTTTCTTCAGTCTTATGTCTTCAAAAGTTTGCACTTCAGATGGATGTAAATGCTGCATTTTGGAGAGGAAATCATTTATTTATTCTGTGCTTGCAAAACGCCCATCATAATGGAGTTATGATATACTGCCAAGGTTCTGCTGTGCTTCCACAAATACTAGAAATCCTCTATGCTTTCTGCGGCTTCAAAGGGCTTAAAATTATTGACATGTTCACATAATATCAATGAAATGTATAAATGCATCCTTATGAACTTAACCTGCTTATAAACTTAGTTCCATTTCAGAATTTTGTATTACTGCATCTTCTCACTTGCCTTTAAGGTAATTCTAGGTACAGCATTTGAAAACATAACAAGTTTTTATGTATATGTTTTTGTATGTATTCATGTGCAAGTCTGTAAATCACTTAAGATAGCACTTATACGGATTTAAGTCATTTTCATTTTCTCTGACACATAGATGTAGCAGGTTAAAGCACTTAACCAATTCAATACCAATACCCAGTTGTTTAAATGTGCCTTCTTAAGAGTTGGCCATACTACATGCAAAGTATGCAAAACCAATTCAGCACACATTTTCAAAGTGCAGTTTTTTAAATGCTTCTGTTTTGTAACAGGATTTATTACACTTCAGTGATTAAACTTCTAAAACCTTTTTAGTTACTGGTTTTAAAGAAGACAGAAGAATAAAAGGTTTTCGCCCTCAACTATTTTCTTTTGTAATCTAAAGACTCTCTTCTGTTGAGGGAGCTTTGGGGTAGAAGGAAATATGGAAGTTTTATATCTTACAAACATATTTATCTCCTTCTGTCTTCTGCATAGCAAAGTCCATATACTCCACAAAAGGACATCTGAGTCCAGTGTTCTAGCATAACTTCTGTTTCTCTAGTCAGTAAAATGTCAGGTCATGAATCTCAGCTATTGTGTTGCCGAGTCTGGTAAAATACATCAGTTCTGCACCTTTCATATTACAGGTCATGCTGGGGAGCTGCCTTTTCTCTTGTCTAATTCAATTTTCTCTTGGACCCAATAGCTACAGACCATAAGAAAAAAAAAAAGTAGCATAATTGACCCATGCTCCTAGTTCATGCCTGCAGGATAGGAAAAATAATTCATGTGCACTTACAAGAAAAGCCTTTTGAGCAGAAAGTATCTTGTGAAGCCATTTCTGACTACTAAAAATATTTTTTTGCAGTGTGAGAACATGAACTCTGTCATCTCTTGGGAAGGAAAGCAATGCTGAGCAATAGTATTTGGTGTCCCATGGCAGGGCATCCCAAGGGCATCCGTACATGTAGACTACCCAGGCAATTTTTATGAGAGTTCTCCACTAATGAACAGAGCTGAGAAAAAAAATTGTTCCTTTGGAAACATGTAAAATTCTCAAAGCATTATATCTGCAGTCATTCTGGGAAGGACTACAACTGATTGAGAACTTCAGACATATATGTACAAAGCTACAAATTGAAGCGTTTGCATGAATCGTAAAGGACAGCAATTCAGCACTGAATGCATATAGCAATTAGAATACCATACAGGAAAATAGGTTGGTGAGGGACGTGTAGGAGAGAGTGTTATTCTTGGGATTTTATTTGGTTCTTTCTTTCCTGGTAAGAAAATCAGAGTTTTTAAAAAAAAAGATTACCACTCTCTTTGTTATAATTGTTTTGACAGTTCTTACAATTTCTTTCAGTCGTATATGCTCAAATGTTTACCCTTCAAAAGTTTGCATACAATGCCTGTCAAAGTGATATATATGATGGTAATAACAGAAACATGTCATTTCTTGGATCCCCATGTTGCTCCAGTACTGCTTATTAGGGAAGTAAATGCCATGGGGAAAACAAAAAGCCAGAGACCCTTCCAGAATTTCATTTTTGTTGTCACTGTCTCAAGGTCTATTTTAGTCCAAAGGAAAAATCTCACTGCCCTGTCACTGACATTTCATGTCATCCTATTAATAAAATTCACAGAGAGAAAACAGCATCATTGGAGTGCAACCTTTTCATAAGCTGGTCTGATTTAATCTCTAAAAAGCAATCATTTATTCATCACTAGAAACTTTATCACAAGCACATATTGTAATATGATTTAAATGCAACTTTACACTCTAATTACCTTAACAAACAAGGCACAATTCCTTGTGTGTTACACTTCCAATAATGCATGATAAAATTTTTTCTGTAAATTTTTTTATTTTAAAGTCTTCCAAATGGCTTAAACAAGCTGGGGGAGGAGTGTCACATGTGATTTTTTTTTTTAAGGAAACTGGTTGTGGTTTTGTCATTTATGTGCTAAAAATGTAAATTGTGAATTCACTGACAGCTATAACAACTTCAAAAAACAATCAAAACACACACCCTCTCTATAGGAACTTGTTTAATATTTAATGAAAGTCTTTTAAAGCATTATTTAATTTTACTAGTCCAGATTTATAATTAACATTTTGATTTTATAGGATCACCCTTACTATACAAAAAGTGTCCTGACAAGTGTCCTTCTTTTTCTGAGATAGATTTTACTTACGCAACTCTTAGAGTCTCTAGTCGCCAAAGGGAACGAGCATGAATGGACACAGCACCGCCTTCATAATGGATAGTTCTGAAAACCAAGCAATGGCAGAGACTAAATGTTCGGCAGAATTCATCATCGTATGTGTTTGTTCATTTAACCACATCTCTCATTTTATGACTGTAAAAACAATTATTGCATTTGTCAGATTCAGAGGTTATTAGATTCAAAACCCACTCTTGTCAATTAAACCTCCAGACTTAGATGTTTAAATTTTATTTTAATATTCCTTAGCATCCATTATTGTGACATTCATACTAACAAGGTTTATACAGCATTTGCTTTGACATTTTTCTTAGTGTTTTAAGGATAAAGAATCCAGGGGGAAAACAGTATCAATAGCCTGATAATTACAACATTTCTAGATTCTAACAAAACCAAATATCAAATAATGATGAAGACTTGTGATCACTGCATGTATCTCCCAGGAAAAGTAGTGTTTTCTCAGATCTCATACTATTAAAATAACTGCAACTTATTCCACTGAATTTTGAAAATATACTTATTTAACACTTTATTTTAATACCATAACACCTAAGATATTAAAACAGCCACACTGACACAGTCTTCACACATCTCAGATGTTAACAGCTTCCTATTTACAAATTTTTACATTTAATGACCTAATTTCTGCATATAACCAGAAATCTAAGTATCTCTAGAAAACAGTCAATTAAGCTTAAAAAAGATAGAGAGGGTTTTTTTCTCCATTATTCTACACGCAGGTAGGTGATCTATATCAGATGCACAAAATGGTTAAGATTTACGGTCACCAAAAGCCCTGAGCAGATAACCCTGTTTTACTCCAAAGTAAACACTATGGAAAGTTAGCATTGCCATTCTAAATTTAGGGAGTCACTCTTTCAATTGTGTCCTGCCTGTGCTTGCATTTCTGCCCTATGACACTGACAGAATTTAAAAGCTTAGGCCTTTCCTTTGGGAAAATAAATTAAAAAGTCACTTATGCAAAGGAGTTCTACCACTATGCTTATCAGATCAAGCATGTGAGGGAACACTACCAAACAGTGGCCTAGTTTTATAGATCCTGGAAGAGCTGATGGACTGAGTAAATGTTGCAAGCTTCAGTCAAGATCAGGCACCGCCAAAAATAGCCAGCGGCATAACTTTAGGTAATATTAATAATGAAATTGTAGGCATTCCCATTCTTTGCTAAAAGCAATTTTTGAGGACTACAATTTTGGAATCAAGTACATACTACTTACTAGGCCTTAGCTTTCAAAGTCCTCCTGTGGATATAATACCGAGAGACAGAATGCTTAGCACAGAGGAGAACCCAGCATTGAAAGAAATAGTTCAAAACCGAAATAAATAGTTCAAAACCAAAAGAAAGAGAGTTAGAATATACTTCTCAGTACTTTTAAGCATATAAGCATACACGAAACTATAGATTCATCTTGGAATATAGTAAAAAGCATTATGGAAATAAACACTCCCAGACATTGCAAAAGAACGAAAATGAATCATACAAGAGAAAAAATGAGTCCAAACACAACATAAATACATCTCACTACAATTACAGAACCAGTCACACTGAACATTCATGACCCAGATATAAACAGAAGCTCTGGCACATGTTTCATGTAGCAAGAAGCTATAAGTGGGTATATAAATATGTACAATATTCACCCCTTGACCTTATATCCACTACCTTCTCCAAGTAATATCTCAGCCATTTGCTGCAATGGTTGTGGCGCTAGGAGCAGCTGGCAGGTATTAGCAAGTCTCTCATTTCCCTCTCACAGAAGGAAGTGAATTCAAAGGTAATCTTTTTTTTATTGAAATTTACCTTTATTAGTACAGTAAAATGCAATTGCTAAACAACCTTGAACTCAGCTATTTCTTTGCTAAGATATTCTCTCTGCGCTTCAGGTATTTGTTCAAATTCTTCTTCTGCAGCTAACAGACCGAGACTGGATTTATATTGTAACAAGATTAACAGATCAGATGTCACCCTGCTTGGTTGGTTTGGATTGGGAGTGGGAGGGTGTGGGTTGTTTGTTTGGGCAGCTTGGGTGGGGGTTGTTGGTTTTTTTCCAAGTTGAAACATAATGATTACATCCTGGCTTATTTCAGTATGAACCTCACTCACAAAAATGCATTTGGAATCCTTGCACTTGCATATTGCATAATATAAAATTAAATTTTATTCAGCAGTTTTCAAGTCTTGAATTATATGAAAAATCAAGTTGAAGCAAAGGTTTAAATTTATAAGAATGTTTCATTCTTAAGTTGGTACTTTTTACTTTTCAGGAATGAAGCTCTTTCTCACAATGGAAACCCAAAAAGCTGTCACCAGGTTCTCAGTTTGATTATTCTTTTTAAGCTAGTTTACACATAGCTGTTGGGTCAGTGTAACATTAAACATCTAAAAAACCTCCCACCTTAAACTTAAAAGAATGACTTCTCATGGATGAAGTAGTTTACTTTTACATGGCTGTCTATCCATTATTTTCTTTCTCTATTCCTGCAAAGGGGAGCTATCTATCTTAGAATGGCCATTTAAGATGAGAAAATGGGAGAGAGATAGAAGAGGAGAAATCCTAAATAAAACCATATGACTTGTTTACCAGAGGAAATAAAAAGGATTCTAGGGTTGTCTCTTAGTTCCATATGAATAACCAGGTACAGAAGCAACAGAGGAAGTAAAGGCTGAAAGACAGTAATAGAACTTTAGGGACAAAAGTCAAAAAGGCAGAAGCTAAGACTCAGCAAAAGAGTAAGTTACAGCAATCTAGAGGGGGACTAAAAGAGAGCTGGTGACTGGAGGGCTAAGGATCAAGGATCCCTATAGGGAAGCAAAAGGAGAAGCCTGAAGACCGAAGTAAAGGATGGAGCGGCCAGACTTCATACGAACAGGAAAGAAGATACACACTACAAAAAATAAGTTAGCACAAAGGATTAGAATAGGGTGTAGGCTCTTGTGTTTTTAACTAGATACTGTCTTTGCTACAGAAAAGATGATAAAGAAAAGATGGCTTTGAATAAAAGATTTCTTCAATGAAGGACAAATCATTTTACCTTTACCATAACAGCATGCATGCTGAACATTGTCCCAGAGCAGATGAATAAGTTCATAACACAGAACATCTCAAAAGTTTTTATGCTAAGGAATTGAAAGTTCATTTTTATCTCTTTTCACTAAAATAAATGTAGTAAACTGCTCTGAGATTGCTCAAACCAACTTCCTTAGTACTTGCTCTATATATCATTATTTGATAGGATGCACCTCATTTCTTTTTATAGACTTCTGATGACAGTTCTGTGCTGAAAAGGAAGGATGATTCATAACGTTTGAATCCTTCCTGAAGCTGACACTAGTAAGTCATATCAGGTACTGGTACTGCTAGGTCAAATGAAACATTGCTTTTAATGACATGAAATAACCCACAAAAATTCTCTGACTATCAAAGAGTTACTACAGATTTACACTGACAGAATGAAAAAAAAATTGAGTTGCAAGGTGCAAAGAAGATGCACCTTACTTGCCAAACAGTAGAGCAAATCTCCACATTACAAAACCTAATTATGAAATTATAAGTAATGTAAGTGTGTAAGGAAAATACAAACAATAGCAGAAAAAGAGAGGACAAGAAGCTACAATGAGTGTTAGTCTTCCTCAAAGCTTGAGATACCTTGTATCTTTAGAGCCATACCCATAACATTAATCTGTGCCTTTTTTATCTATTTTTTCCAAAGCATTTTATCCATATATTCTATATTTATATATTAAGGATATTAACCACTTTTATTTCAAAATAAAATATCTATAAATAATTCAGAACCTTTGAGACTTTTCAGTTAATCTTTACTATAAACCCTCATCTAGTTAATTAGTTGGTGTAATGAAGTAATTTTTTGGTCTGACCTGTGAATGTAAGTTACATTTTAAACACCATCCTTTTCCTGACTATGTCGTTCATCTATTTAATTCCTCTTAATATAAACAAGAACTGGGACTGGCCACCTCATTTGTCTCCCTGCGTCGGGATTGTGGGTGCAGCACCACGGACAGCGCCACAGCCCCGGCCGGTCCAGGTCCTGCTCTCCCCGGCTCACTGGCAGCACTCTCCCCCAGCTTTCCAACAGGGGATACAGACGGAAAGAGACAGTAAACATCAGAAAGAAAGCTCCATATCAGAATCTACCATCTTGAATTACAATACTGAATTAATTACACAGGTTTAAAATAGACTACCACGTGTCAATGCCCCCGGAGAACCATTATTGAATTTATATTCTCATTAAAGTATTGTTCAGCAGAGAGAGGGCAATAATTTCACTGAAATTCACTGACTACAAATGGGAACTAAATGAGGTTAAAATAAATTACATTAAATGACAGTGTTTTTATACAGCTGAAGTAGTCTTGGTTGAAGAACCTGCAAATCCCAAATTCCACAGCAAGAAAATAATGGAACAAATCTCAGTAGCTTGGAATGAATCAGGGCAACATAAAGAACAACAGTGTACCTAGATTACACACAAAGTAATAAATCCAAATAAGATGTCAAAGTTCAAGTGAAAGAAATTTTTCCACTTCTCTCAATGACAGACAAGGCTGGTTTTAGTTTGAAAAATCAGTCACTAAAAAAGCTCTATATATGTTTTCCAAATAATTTTTAAAAGCACAGCCATCACTATTCAAGGCTCAAGAGTTGTTTTGGATGTAGGGGAAAGGTTATTGACTTATGCTGATTGAAAACTTCCTGAGTTCACATTTCAGTCATAAATCATGCTCCATACATGCCAGATCCCAAACTTTCTGAGGTACAACAGACCTAATTAGTTCATAATGCCATAACAAAAGGTGTCAGAGAATGGCATGGAAAATAAAAAAGGCGCTGGGATTGGCTAAGTCATACTGATTTTGATCATCACTTTAAAAGCCTGTCTATCGCTGAGACTAACACTAAGTGTTCAATGTAATTTACAAAAGCCTTAACATAATATATTTCATCCAAAGAAAGTCTCAAAGGCAGGAATGGTAAGACTGCTTCTGAAATTAGGCTACATTTATCCGTTCCCTCATGAAGGCCTATTCTGAATTGATGGTTTGAGAAATTGGAGTCTGCTCCAGCCCAGATGATACTTTGAAAAGCCAGGAGCACCCTTCTCTCTGTCACAGGTAATTGCTTTCCATAATGATATATTTCTTAAGGGTCCAAATTGCACTGCAGTCATCACCTAAAACACATATTGCAAATCAAAATGCAAATTAGTTGCAATGGGAACACTCATGGTTCCCTTCTAGACTGCGAACTATGAATATCAGAGCCCTACTCCTGTGAAGTATTTAAGTTCTAAAAGAATATGAAAGTGGTATAATAAAGAGCAAGCACCAAAACCCAGTAAAAAAATAAAAACCCACCAATTAATTTTGACTACATACTTCTACTGCTATCTGCCATTAGCTTTTTTGGGGACTTCTAAGGAAAAAAACAACCACAGAAAAAAACAAAAACCCAAACAAACAAACAAACAAAAAACCCACCCCAAACCAAACAAACAAAAACAAAAACAGCCCAACCACAAAACAAATCCTCCAACACAAGAAAGCAATCCAAAACTGTACAGTCATGCCAGTATTAATAACCAGCTGACATTTCTATAGGAAACTAAAAATAACACACATAATACCGCAATGTCAATAACTGCAAAAAGAAGGGGGAGGGAGGGGACTGTTGACTGATTCAGTTGTGATAAACCTGTTATGAACTTTTTTTTTTAATTCAGAGAGTGAACCAATGGAAAGCAACTTCACAGAAGCACTTTAATGTATACATGCTCTAAATACCAACTCTCATCCTAATTAGAATAAATTTATTCACTCTTTTGATATCATACATTCAAAAGTGAAGACTCAATACCATAATTACCAAATAGCAGGCTAAAAAAAACAAAAAAAAGTGTCACAATTTCAACAGGAAAAGTTGTCAAAGGAAAGTAAAGACCATTTCAAGGTACCTGTAATACAAAAAGTGATATAAATCTTCTGCTGGATAATCATATGTAACCCTCCACCCAAAAAAAAAAGAAGTATTAAAAATTATTAACAAATTTCTCCTGTATGAAACTGGAGGGAAAGTGGCAAAGGACACTATGCAATCCTTTATTTAAATTAAAAAACATACATAAATCAAGGAAACGGTGGTGGGTTTGCCTCATTCCTACTGACAAACTGCTTATATCAGCTCACATGATGGGATCTAGATCACAAATCATGCAGACAGAGACTGAAGGAAAAGGAGTCAAGATGAATATGGATTCACAGCTACTGTGCTGCTGCAGAAGTTTGCCCTGGCTTTGAAGGCAGATGGAAATCAAAGTACCCACCATAAGAACATCAAATTCATGGCACTAGGCCTTCTCTTGTCTGTCTATAACTGTATCTATTTTTTAATCTACCTGGAAATGCTTCTGAAATTTGACTTAAAGAGCCACTCTGCAAATTTAGGTCTAGCTTGCTAGAGATAACTAAGGCACTTTGAAGAATAAAAACACAGTTTAAGGATTCTATGCAAAAGGCTTAAACCAGCTGCCTTAAACGAGCAACATACTTAACTAGAATATGCAGTAAATTACATTTAATCCAGTGAAATTGCACATACATGGCCTTTTGTCTGTTCTTTTTTTTGTTCTTTACCTGGGTCAGTGCGTGAAGACTACCAAGGTATCTTTCACCCTGCCTGTGGCATTTTAAAAATAATACCACTGTATTCCTCTACTGTAATATCAAGTAAACCAACATATTACCACAAACTTCTTCATTTGCACTGCTTCCAATTAGAATGTTTTTTAATTGCAAAGCAAACAAAATCTAGCAGCTTTAGGGAGGATCTACTTGAAACTGCTTCCTAAGTTTCTATCTTAACAGCAAAGCCCCTCTTCCACAATTCAACAATTCCACCCTACCTTCTAGGGATCACAGTACCACAATCTAAGGGCTACATGGAGGCACAAAGAAGCTCAACAATTAAGCAAGGAAACACAGCACAGACTCAGAAAAAAATTGAGACACAGAAAATAATTTTATAAGCTTTCTATATGAATATTTCTGCCACTGTACTATGCCTCTTCCAGTGTAGACCTGGATGACCTTGACTCAGAGGAAGCTTTGTTAGGTACTGTAATCATAAAGACAGTATCTGCACGGTGACTGCTTCATAGGTCTCCACTGTGGTAAGTGAGTATAAACTATCATAGGTACAAGAGTATAAATATCTTGAAAATGTGTATTTTGTTTTGAAATCCTGGCACTCTTTGAAACACTTTTATACTCAAAATTTATTTAACTGTATGTATCAATGTTCTAAGAATAGAGTAAAACTACACTAATTTTTGGAAACTGCCTAGGAGGATACTTCACATCTGAACTTTTTATTCATTTCCTGAAATAGGTACCAGGTGACATTATAGAATAAAACTGTTATTTTAGGATTGCCTGATCTTTTATTTATTTGAAAAGGCATAAAGAGGAAGCTTCTGTAGAAAAAATAAAAATTAGATAGAGGAATTGGTGAGTCATAACAGGGATGGTACTTCTCAGTGCTCCTTTATGCTGCCATTCTGCAGAGCAGACCTGCTCTTCAGGTATGTGCTGGAACAAAGCAAACCAAACAAAATCCCAATAATCTATCACCAGACTACTTCAAAAGGCAATGACAGGATAATATGGAATTATAGTACTTCAAATATATCATACCTTAGTATGCCTCATGTGCAAAAGTTACAGAAGTGAAACTGAAATGAAAGACAAAATAACTTGTCTTAAAATTTCCTATCTGCCAAAATTACCTATATTTTTAAATATAGTTCTGCCAGATGTTGAATCACAATCATCAAAATGATGTATGCATAGATATTGAAAACCGAAAGAAGACATAAATTATTTTGAATAGGCAACATTCCAAAATAGAGATAGAAGTATAGATGTTTTAAGCAATAACTAAATTTACTAATAATTCAAGAGGAGAAAATATGGGTCACAGAGTGATTATAACTAACTCCATATAATTAAAAGTAATCATAGATTGTATTCTAGGTTTATTACTAAAAAATACTTAAAATATTTCAGAAAAATAGAAAAGCTCCAGAAAGGAGACTCTGGAAAACAAACTTTTTTTTATTTTGATGGTTTACCAAAGAAAGTTCCTGAACAACAGTACATTTCAGAAGACCAAACCTGTTTTTACGAAGCACTGAGAAGCAATGTTTCTCAGTATTGCTATCAGGAAAAATAAAGACAAAGACATATGTACGAGTTGTTGCCTACTAGCTCTGCTTCTTTTGGGGTTTTAGACAGATACAGGGAAGGCAGAAACAAATACAAAACACTGCAGACACCACAGAAAGAAATACAATTATACGATTTGTTTACCGGCACTGGTCTGCAGATTAAGAAATTAACCATATTCTTCCCATGTTATAGGACAGAAAGATGCATCATGTGAATGCACCAGTAGATCAAATCAATCGTTTCTTATTTTGCAACTTCACACTCCATTATTGTGTTTTACATACAATGTTAGTCTGGTTGAAAAGAGACAGATTTTTAGTGTGTTCTTAAGCACTGAATTTCATTACTAAAGTCTCTGATCACCCTATAAATCTGAAGTTACACTGCAACTGCATTTTCAAAAGGAATTTTGCAGGATTTAGACTGAAGTAAGAGCAAACACTATAGGACCCTATTTATTTATCACCTTAATTTTTCGTCGCTTCCAGGCTAAGGATAATAATAGCAGTGATCAAGCTGTAATGACTCTCACACGGTAACTAAAATTAAAACCTGAACTTATCACATTTTAAGTATCAGCATTATGGACTATCTTCTGCATTCGAAACCTATTCCCTTGTCTGAAAATGAGAAATATCCATGAAGTATTGGTCACCAGCTGCATAAGAAAACACTGAGGTTTTTCTCACGAACATTTAAAAATACATAGAAGATGAGAGCTTCCACAGTCTTGTTCTTATGCTTACAAATGAGAATAAATAAAATAAAAAACACATTTGTATTTGCAAACCAAGAAGACACATTTTGATGAGTGAGTTAATTAATAGCACTTTCTTTGTCATGGAAATGAAGCTACCGAATATGCTGCACTAAACAAACTATTCCAAAATAACATTTAGCAACATTTAGCCAGAAGGTAGAAATAAATTATACGACACTGCCCTACCAAAAATAAGCTTAGGGTATGTGTTATTAGAGCAAATAAAGAGGACTGATGCAATCACTCCCCTGAGACACGCCACTCACGATGCCAGTCTTCTCACTATTTGGATTTTTTAGTTAGCAGAGAGAGACACATACCAAGTTGTCATCACTTCTCTACTTCCATTCTAGGATTCCTTAAGTCATGAAAATAACCATAAATTAAATTCTAAACTGCCATGACAAGTAGACCTGAGATCAATTCCCAGATTAGTTGCCTTGAAGGATTGGGCAGTATTCTTACACAGCCTGTCTTGAGGAATTTTTTTGTAATTATAGAAAAAAAACAGTGATAAAAAACCCAACACATTCAATTCACAGTGCTTTTACATCAGTAAAAATGACAATAAATTATCAAAAATCACTATTGCTTTTACATATGGTAAGTGAAATCAGACTTGAACAATACTGAAAAGAAAATACAAAAGGCTCATGTCCAAAGTTTATCTCAACAATATTCATTCTTATGAGTAATAAATCTCATCACAACATCTTTCAAACAATTGTGCTATCACTGGCACTTAATACTGATTCAGCAACATTCATTACTATTATTCTGTTATAAGATGGAAACCCACCTTCTTTGTTCTTCTCCATGTTCACCCGAAGGGACTGTCAAACATTCATCCATGTGACCGTGCAATAACCTCAGAACATCCCCTCCTATCAGGTATCCTTGAATAAAGGGAGAAAATCAAGTGCATTTCTCTAAGCACAGCAACATGTAAAACTATAATTCAAACTGTAATAAATTCTATGAGGCTGATTTAATTTTTTTCTGTTGGTATTTTATGTTACTTTAAAAAAAGAGTCAGAGGAAGGGGAAGATATCTCATACCCTGGGGAGCCAGTTGAACACTGCCAAGGGAGAAAAGCTCTGAGTCAGCAAGTAGGGAATGATGGATCAGGATAAAGAGGAGCCACAGGCAGGGGATCCTACATAGTTACCACAACTCAGAAAAAGACTGAGCCAACCAAAACAAGGAACCAAGTACTCCTCTCCCAGATTACAAGAGAAAAAGTGGGAAACTCTTCCATCTTACCTACTCACTTTTCATTTTATTTAAGATAAGAACTCCAGTTAACATACTCCCAAAAAAAAGGACTAATTTAGCTAGTTCACTGTTTTTAAAGCCCTTTTAGGAGTATTTGGAAGTCTTCTGTGAGAATGACTTCTGGGAAGATCCATTCTAAGCTCTGCTTGACAGAAAACCCAAAACCAATAATCACGATTTATTTGGACCCCAAAGGGAAACTCCCATACTGCAAACACCTCCACTGCACGTGCACACTTGGCTTTACAGTGTGCAGGTGTGTGTGTTCACAACCTAAGGCACAGACCATAAATATAGCATCACAGTATTTGGAGTGCTAGGACTTTGCAGCCAGAAGCTGAAAATAAGACCATAATTCTAATCAGTAAAGATATTAACAAAATAGATGTTTTTTATCAGTCTTTTTGCATTAGAGATGTGACATTAAAAAGAAATATGATTTTATGTTATCCTACAAATATTGTATTATAATCAAGCAAATGAAGAATATTAAGACTTGGTAGGTTTTAAGCACAATTCAAAAGTATTTTTTCAGTCTAACAAGCTAAATGTAAACACTTCTTTGTGTCCTAAACTCACCTTCCCTTCTTGCTAAAAATAGTTAATATCAAATTGTACATTTGAGTGGGATGCCATAATGTAATTCCTTGTGTTCAGTATTATAGCAACAAGATTTTTTAAAAATTATACCTGAAATTATATTTTGAAGCAATGTCTATATTAATAAGTAATGCTGTGAAGTTAGACAGATCTGTACAGGTAAATGGTGTTGAAGACCCCTCAGTCACACTGCACACCTTTAATGAGTTTATTTTGAAGCTACATGAAATTTTTTTCCTGAATATATCAGGTAATATTTCAGGATATGTATTTTTAAACCTTTAAAATCAGGATAAAGTTGGTATTTATGCAGCAAATTTTAGCACTGATTTTTTAAATTCTTGATTTTGACACAGCAGGGTATGCCCAGGTAACTGTTGTTACATACATTAATTTTTACATGGACTTGTGTCAATATAATTCTGTAATTTAGGTTTTGTTTTTAAAGTGACCCCCATCTACTTCATCACACAGAATTAGCAGAATTACTTGACTTGACTCTAAAGCTCTGTTTTTACTTAAACAATAAATTGACTTCTGCATAAGCCAATTTTACAGAAATGCATGTAAAAAGAAATTATTTTCTTTGAACTACCTCCAATATCGTAGTTCATCTTACAGACTAATTATTCATTATTTTCAATTCAAAATAATTTCATTTAACTGAATAGCTTAATTTATTAATCTATCTTTAATGGAAAGTTTTGATTAAGAGAGGGTATTGTAGTGCAGTTATTCCTATATATTAATATTTTACTTATGAATATGACAAAGCATTTTACAGATAATAAAAAGAATAGGTTTATTTCCTTTTTATTCCTTTTTGAGGTAATTTTCTCTGGCTTGGCTACCGTTTTACTGAGGACATAGAGATAAGGCCTTACACACTAAGTGTGATATTCACTCTTCCTTCACCACAGGACTACCTTGATTACAGGAACTGTCACTGCTTTTTCAAGAATAAGGCCTTTGCTCTAATCCTTTCTGACATTAGCCAGCTGATCTTCTCTAGAAAACATACTTAGCTTAACAAAGATAACGTCTGTACCTGAGGAAAAGTGAAAATGGAAAAGCATAGCAACAAAGAGCAGGCACACACACACATAAATGCACAGTTACAAAAATCATCTTACATCATTTTCACATTATTTCCTGGGAGTATGAGTACACAATATGACACTATGTCATTGTGGATTTCTGCTTCTCAAAGAGACAGGCAGGTCTCAGTAGTGAGGTTCACCAGGCAGAGATGTGGCACAGCACAAATCTGGGTCTCAGTACATAAACCATGCCAGGATTATTAGCAAGAATGATACACCAGTGCTTCCAGCACCAAGAGGACAAGGAGAATGGAGTTAATAGGAAAGAGCAAAAGGAAAAGGTCTTCTCTTATTAACAGAAGGGTTTTCTCCATAAAGTTTAGGACACTGCCAAGCAAAGCACCAGCATTTTTTAATAATGGTTGTACTATAAACCATGTCAGAGAATCTGTATGTGCAGAGTGATTCTCATACATAAAAACACAATGAGTATATTAAAAAGAGATGTTGGCAATGCTGTCCCTAAAATCTGGATGAGCAAAGTTGCAAGAACATTCCATGACTGAGTTTAAAAATACGCCGGATAACAAGAATTGATGTGAAATTTCAGTGTATTGCCTCTTTAAAAAATAGTATCCAAAAATCACACAAAATGAAAGGACCTACAGCTTTAACCTTCTTTAGATTCTATTACAACACCCACTCAAAACAGTCAGTCTGCAGGGAAGTAGAAATCATTAGGCTTTACATTGTGACAGACTTTTCAGAAAAGCACTGTTCTTTCCTTCTCTGTGGAACCAGTATGGCACAAATTCAGGGATCCTTGTCCTTTCAATGTCAGAAATTACATTAAAACTCCTTCCTAATTCCTAAATAAAATAAGTCATTCTTGAAAGCTGTTCTCCTTCTGTCTTTACCCTCCTCTTGTTTTTCTTTCCAACCATATGTTACCCATAAAATCATCTCCCATCTATAGTCTTAGGATTTCACATCCTGCTTCCAAGCCTCTTGCCCATTTTTTACTCAGCCTCAGAAACCTGTAACCATGACTGCATACATCAGAACAAGTTGAGATAATATTTTAAACCAGGATCAAAAGCCATTTCAAAAAACGTACTACAAATGTTATCATATCTTTAGCAAAATGAGATTTGAATGAGCTGTTCAGTATTCAGCAAAAAAACGCAGAAAACTATCAGTGTTACTTTCAGTATAACCTTCCCTCTGTTTTCAGAACAATTGCATATTTATTTATTGTATTCAATATTTACGTAGGAGAAAACCACACCCACACGTGACATAATAATCTGATTTTTGAAGTATTTCATTTACTATCAGTCTTTCAATAATTAAAGTTGAGTAAATCTTACCTTGGGCAACTTCACTTCCTGAACTGATTGGTGCTACACTCCAGAGTGTCTGCTGGAAGGCTGCATCAACATGTAAGCTACCATTGCCATAAGAGAGATGCTAGAACCAGGAAAGAGAGAGGCTTTTATTCAAGGTTAATTAAAAATCTCATTGCAGTATACAATAATAGTATCAAACATTCTCATTTCTTTCAAACATAAATTGTTCCCATTGACTATAGAAGTTAACACAAAGTTAGACCTGGGTACTCCTCAAGGGACATTAAAAATAAAGCTAGAATAGTAAAGCATATTTGCCTCAAAAAAACATATAGGAACAGTACAGAACAGTCAGAGTCAGCTGCTTGGCATCTTAGACTATAGTGAACACTCTGAAGAACTAATTGTTAAATGCTGTGGGGTTCTTACACTTGTGTTCTTTCTTCTACACACAATGGGAATTTTTATGAAGTTTGAATATTGGGATAACACCTTAATCTGTATTTGGAGTGTAACTCACCACTTGAACATTTCTTGCAGGCCACTGGCTTCCTAAAACTGCCATCAAGTCAAAGAAATTACATAAATAAAGCACTGTCTTTGTAAGTCACTTAAGACAGTTCACAAAAGATATTCTTGAACAAAGTTTTCAAGATCCAAGCAAAACTGAAACAATCTTTCGATTGGCTCGAAAGGCTCACTTCCTACCTATGCATTCAATGGATGCTCTTCTTGGGCTGTGCTACTCCCTACCTCCTGCCAATGTTGCAGGTCTTTAGAGTAAGTGCAACAGGTGCTGTCTCTTCTCAGAATTCTGTGTGAGTTTCAGCTAGTTCAGTGACATTGTCTCAGAAATTCTTATCTCAAAGCATATTGCATTGCATCCATACAAAATCCTTTGTCCCTCCCACACCATCAGTCACTTCAGTGGATACATTGTCAGTGCCAAAAAACATAACCTTATATAAGATTACGGAAGCAAGCATTCTGTGAATAAACAGCTGGTTTGAAGCATACTGTTTAGCTTATCAGGTATTAATTTTTCAAGTGCAGTAATATTTTACGCTTTTATCAGAATTTTATTTCATACTACTGGTCAGTAACTGTGTTTATAGAGTAGTATTGGTCTCTTTTTCCATATGTTGGGACCAACATTAACAAATTCTGGGTAAAATAATTAAGGACACAAAAGACAAAAATGTCAATGGAAGTCAGAAGAGGGCAGATTCTCGTGACATGTGCAGAGCTCTCTCTTCCTACCTGCACATCTTCTAGCTCTACAGAAGTACAAGAAATAGCACATCAGCTGATTTAGAAGGCTCCCATAGCAGCTAATGTTGTGTTTACATAACCATGTTTACACTGCACCAGTGTCACTCAGCACATCTCATGGAGAACATTAATGTACAAACAAGTTCTTTGCCTTTTATTCTTCATTTACTGCAGTTATATAACTTAGTGAATGGCAGACCAGGATGGGAGATTAGAATCTGCAGCACAGGTCCAGTTCTATTTTTGCCCTATAGGCCTTAATTTTGTTAGGGTTCTGAGATCACCACATAGATCCAGTTAGTGACAAAAAGCAATTCAACCAAAGCAGGAATATTACATTTTGAGGAAAACACATCATTCAGGATAGACAAAAGAGGAGGAGGAGAACTCCTCTGTTGTCTAGATCTGCCATCAATAGAGCGCTTCTCTCTGTTTTGTACATGTTAATTAACTTATTTTCACACACAGTAGTATCAATCAAATTAGTGTTACATGTTTACAGACAGGACACCGAACAAAAATACATTGTTGACATCTCTCTTCAGAGCACCGGTAATTTTTATCCATTCATTGGATTCCAGTTGCAGTTCTGATTATAATCCAGATGTCTCAAGGTGAGTCACCAGGGAATGATAACTTTAAAAAGTATGGTTCAAATGATACAACATATGACCTCCAAGGAAGAGTATATTCTGCAATTCCCTTCTTATCCTCACTTTCCTAGATTCCTTTCTTCATCCTTAAATTTACAATTGACAGCAAGGGTCCTACCATCTACAATTCCATAAACTATGGTGTTCACTCCCTGGAAGCATTCATAGAAAACGATAAAAAGAAGCTTTGACCATGTAGAGAAAATACCCTGTTAATGGATATCCAAGGATTCAATTATGTCAAATGTATGGAAAAAATCCCAAAAGATTAGAGATGCCAGTATTTATCCTGGCATTGCCTAAGTTTTTAGTGCTACACTTTAACAATCTCAGTGCTGTTTTAAAGCAATCTGCTCTCTGTCTATAACTCACTGGAGTTTACCTGCTTGGTTTTGTACTTCCAGCACAATAAGGTTATCAAAATGAAACAAGTTCCATAACATGATGTCCAGGACATGGACACGACACACACACTGGTGCTGAAGAGTCTCCATATGTACTACACAGATATTTGCTACCTGGCATATCAGTGCATCTGGCAGAAGTAGGAGGTTGCCATCACTGACGAGGACCACATGCGTAGCACGTCTTTTGGGTATGCAGTAACATTTGGAAAGCAGAAATCTGTTGAGTTCAGGAATCCTGCTGTCTATTCTAATCTTTATATGAGTCTTCCCCACAGCAGGCAGGTTGTCTCAAACAAGTAATATATTTTCTGCATTGATGTCCAGGTTCGAGCAAAAAAAGCTAGATTTGTCTTCCCTACTGATAGACTGATAATCTCCTAAACTAGCATTTAACCTGCAATAGGGTTTTTCTCTCTTTCCAGATTTAAATCATGGTATTTTATGAATATGGGTTAACGCTACAGTCCACAGGCAGTTTATCTCAAGGATAAACTCCAAGACTCATTTCTGAGAATACTGCAGATTTCCCAACCAAATTTAATGGCATATTGTAAACTCTATACTGCTCTGCAGCAAAGTAACATAATCATAACTCTGTCCGTAGGTCTTCAAGAAGAACACAGTGTATTTAAGCTCACTGAAGAGCTTAGGAATCAGATGGTAATTTCCACAAGAACCCTTTAGCAGTGATTGCTGCAGCATAGCTGCATTCACAAGAGCTCTGAATAACTAGATGATACATTTTAAATTTCACAGTCTGCGTGAAAATTTCTCTTCTCCAAAACATGCATGTGTGAAAAGACAAAAATGTAAAGAAAGGAAAACTTTTGCTTCAGGCTTCCTCTTGGCTAAGCTGTGTCAATATTGACAGTTTATCCAGCAATATCTATTTTTATCTGCAGTTTGATAACTCTGCCCTCAATCTCAGGCCATTTCAAATAGCAAGACTAGCAAAAGAAAAATAATGAACATTATTTACTGGTAGATTTTGAAAACTATGTATAAAGCAGTGCACTTCTCAGAATGCACAACCACAGCATCAACCACACTCCTTCAGATTTCTTAGTACCAGCTGGTGCAGAAATAGATGGAAGCTATTTCCTTTCCTGTACACAGAGACGCTGACAGCCCTTGCTTCCTGACTTTAAATTACTACATTGATCCTGACAGAAAAACAGTTTCAAACAGTTTAGGCACCTATCCTCAACTGACCCAAGAACCCCTGAGATGTTCCAAGTCTTGAACAGACACCATTCCCACTATAGGTACACAGGAATGTACTTGTATCTATAGCTAATGAAAACAAAAAAAAGTAACAAAACAAAACACCCTGTACTCCTTTTCCATTTTTTTCTTTTTTAATTAGGAAGGAAAAAACATTTTGCATCAAAAACCCGATGAATTAGCAAACTTCAGTAAAAATTGAAAGGTTAAACTAAATACACAACCTCTAGAAACAAAACCAGTTGTTAACTTCCTACTTACGACATGTCATTTCTATTAAAATTTATTACCCAAGTAATTGAAAAAGTATTCTGTAACAGTGTATTATATTGAAACAGTCAAAACAAATACAAACATTTATTCACAAGGAAGGGAGATATTGGACAGAACTAATAGTAATAATTCCATCTGTGTAAAATTTTTATAGAATTAGGGGTTTGTGCTTGTGTCTTATAGTGGCAAAATATTTATATTCATTAAAACATCTGTGAATGCTTTGAAGAAGTTTTAATAAAAATGGCTAAACTTACACTGCTGAACAGAAAATTACTATCTAAATTTTGATCAAACATAAGCAAAGCCCAGGAAATTTCCAAAGGGTTGAAAGTACTAAAAAATCCTGGTTTCTTTGCGTTTCTCCAGAGTGCTTTAAACAGTTGGCCCACAAACCCAAAAGCAAAGGGAATTTTTTCATTGATAAAGAAAGAGAATTTCAGCAATATACTAAGCAATTCCAACTCCTTCACTCAGCATAAATTTACCATCAGTAAAGGGAGAGTAGAAGCTAAAACCCACAGATACTCGGAAATTTACCATTCCAACAAAAAACATCTACTCCGCTACCACAAAGCTGAGCGTGGGTAATTGCAGATGCATGGCAGGAAAGCATAAGGCACCCACAGAGGGTAGAAGGGGGTAGTTTGCATTCCCTCTCTTTATAATTGCTTTCCTTCTGCACTGTATCATGAAAAGCCTGAAGAACATCAGCTACTACGCTTCCAAATGACGATCATTTTGCATGATTAGTCACAAGAGCTTTCATTAGCAAAGTATTAATTTTACAGAAGCAAGCATCAAAAGTTAGGAAATGTCAAACGAAGTACTCTATGGAAAAAGAATGTGTTCTAGTGAACACATCACACTTCAGTCTTCAATGGCATGATACTATTTTTTGCACACGTGCTGCCTAATTGTATATACAGGATAATGGAGCTCACTTTGTCAACAGCTGCTTAGTGCTTTGTTTTCCTCCCAGTCTTCAGTCTGCAGCCTCATGCTTTATTCAATATAGTCAATTCTTCAAAGCTTTGAAAAGAGAATTATTAATTTCCTCACAGGTTTTTCTCTTGCACCAATTACAGTATTTCACAAAACATAACAAATATTAATGAATTAATTTTCTCAAAGAAGTAGTATTATAGCCCATTTTCCATTGCAGAAGGGAGGTACAGAGACTAAACTAAGAAACTTTCACTAATCTAGGATGCCCAAGTTGAGGTGACTGCATCATATGTAGTTTATTGGTCAAGGCACATCTTACATTCACCTCAGTTGCAGTTATCAAGACTGAGCAACTCTGAGGTTTCAACCTCTAATAAGAGGACATGCAAGAGACACAACTCCTGTAGGGAATATTCCGAGTAAGGGATGAGTAGTGACCTCTTGAAAGCAAGCCTAGTATACAAGATCATCTGGTCAGCAAATTCCACAGCAGAGGCTGGTACAGAATCTAATTTTCCAGGAAAATAATTAACCATCATACCACCAATCCTCCAAATGCAATTCCCAGCTCCAAATTTCATCTTCAAAGTTGCTTCATACCACAGCTTCCCTGGTACACAGCCCTGACACATCCACTGAACTTTTATCATCACTGAAATAGCATTCCATAAAAAGCCAACGTGACTGTAGACTTAGGAGATTTCATAAAAATATACCAGTACTGCAATTTTTGCATTTTTTAAGGCTTGTGATTTTTTAAAATTTAAGAAAATTATTTTTGTGTTATCATGTATATGTAATTTTCCTAAATTTAAAAAAAAAGGTAAAAAAAATTTCCACGATTACAGTTTTCTACCTGTGGTTCATGCGGGTAACTTGAAAACCATTTTTTAGACATCTCCTTCTTATACTACTGATGCCATGATGATTTTTTGCTTTCCTATACCCCTCTCATATACCCTTTCATATACCCTTTTATACACCTTTGCATGTATCCTTAGTGTTTTTAGCCCACATACTTGTAATTCCTCAAGTCTGTTAACTAGCTTAGACCCGAAGTTCCGTTAAGCCAAGAGACTAAACATCTTGGAAACCTCGAAGTTGGGTCCAAAAGCCCCAGACACCAAGGTCCTCTCCAGAACACATTCTGTAAACCAAAATAGGCCCATCCAGGGAGAAAGTTCCTCAAGACAGGGGCTTCTCTTGAGCCTCTCATTGGAGAATCTTTGATAGATATGCTAATTTGCAAGGTCTATAACTGTATACACGAATTATCGTGTGGGTGCATTTTTGGGGTGGGCATCCTGGTGTGCATCTTTCAAGTGTGCATTTTCAATGTGCATTCGGAGGTGCTTTCTACCTGGATGCGGTGCACCAGATGATCCTTAAACAGATCCCGAAGTAAAACCCTTTTTCCCCTCTGACCGTGTTTGGCTTTTAATTCTAAGACCAGAAAAAGGCAACACTACTATAAAAACCATAGCAGGAATTGGCTGTCAGCATACCACATGTGACTGCTGTGCTTTAATACAATGGGTTTCCTGGATAGTTGCTGGTAGTAGTTATCTACCCTAATTGCTCAAGGCCTCTACCACTCTCTTTTCCCTTCCAAATCTTTACCCCAGTCTCACTAGAAATTCTTCCCTGTGAGAGTGGTGAAGCACTGGCACAGGTTGTCCAGAGACTGGAGCTGCCCCATCTCTGGCAGCATTCAAGGCAATGTTGGATGGGGCCCTGGGCAACCTGCTCTAGTAGAAGGTGAACCTGCCCACGACAAGGAGGTTGCAACGAGATGATCTTCCAGGCCCCTTGCAACACAAACATAGAATCTGTGATTCTATGCCTCATCCAGCCAGCTTCCTGACCTAATTACTGCCCACCTTATCACCCAGAATTAGGACCTCCTCCTGCTTCAAAAGGTTCTCCTTAGACCTACAAAGCCTAAGCAGGGTCTTTTAGCTTTCTTTCTTGTTCAAACTCTTCCTCACCACATCAGCCAGCATTAGACTTCTTTCCAGAAACTCGTCAAAACTCCTAACGCTCAATTCTTTTTTCATTTCTTGGCCTCAGACTTTTCTCTCTCTGGATCTTTGTCCAGCAGTTTAGTTCTCCCCAGAAAGCCCACTCCTCTGTCTTGTCACCCTTCATTTCCAGCCTCACTCCACTGGTTCTTCTATCAATTCTCCTCCACGCAGTTTTTCTGTCCTAAATTTTGAACACCACTTTATACAGCATGTGCCTACTCTTCCCTTGTCACCAGCTTCTTGTCCCAGACAATTTGTTAGTCCCTTGCTGCCTGCCTTCAGTTGACAATCTTTGCAGCCACTCATCAAGTCCCACTCAGTTTCCCTCCTTCCCGATTCAGTCCCACTCCTGTCACTGATACATCACCTGCCTTTTGTTCCTTCTACTTTGTCACAGCTTCTTCCTCCACATACCGTAAATGACAGGAGATCACCGGCAGCACACAAAACACTGAGTTCTCAGCTGTCAATACAGTGCCTGGCTTCATTCCTGCCTTGAGCAATCCATTTCAAGGAATATCTGCTCCCACCAGGGTTGGCATGTATTTAATTATTCACTGTAGAGGGAGTTTAAACAGTTCATTAACACACAGGAGGTGCTAGCTTATGTAAAATAGACACAAGAGGTCTAGCTTATGTAAAATAGAAAAAGTCATCAGACTTTTAGCTACTCAAAGAAAATTTAAACACTCTTCCCTGGTAAAGATCCAGCTCCATTGTTTCAGGAGAATGTTTCTTTACTAAGTTTAACCAAGGAGAGGTTTGTTGTCTTTTTATTCCTTTTCTTGTTTTTTTTGGTTTTGTTTTGGGGGTTGTTTTGTTTTATTTTTTGTTTTGCTTTTGTTGTTTCATAAGTTACTGAGAAGTACACAAAAAAAATGACATCTTTTTTCTTCCCTGTCTTTGAGCTCAATAACATCCGACCTCTTCTGGATGACATAAAAAAGTTATCTCAGACTGATTAAAAAAAAAAAGGGAAAAAAACCAGAAATAGATGTTAATAATTCTAGTAAGTGATTTTTTACGTTACAAGCACTTGATTATAAGTACTTGGAAGCAAGACTCCATAAGGCAGAGCAGCTTGACAATTTTAATTATTAGAAAGTCCTACCAGCCTCCACAATAATATTTCAAATCATTGTATAAAGACTCCATGGGAACTGCATTGTGATCAGCGTAATAGAGCAGCTCAATGCTACCTTGGTTCCACTAATTCAAGGTTTGCTTCTGTAGATTAAAATTATTCTTTAAAAAAACCTTTTCTATAATTTTTCAACAAAGAGAAATGATGGAATTGTGAATTTAGACGGAAGAAAGTAAAGTCCAATGTTGAGTTTTATACTTTTAGAAAAAAAAAACTAAAGGGAAGAATAATTTTTTTTTTACATTAAAAAAAACCTCACACACTGCTGTGTTCCCTGATACTACTGCACCAAGAAATTACACATATACTTGGAAGCTGTTCCAAGCATATGATAATAAATAAAAGAAATAAAACTAGGAGCTGAAAATAAACAATATATTTGATGCAAGAGGATACCGAGGCAGTGCCTTTGCAATACGGAGGAACCTGTCCTCCTGTCCAAGAGTAATGACATGTATCAGCTCCATCTTTAAAATAGTTTGATCTAATTAGGATGCTATTTTTGAAAGGAAATTCTGCCATCAGTTAACCATGATAAAAATCTTCAAGGAAAAGTTTACATTTCAAAGGAAAGTTCCCAATTAGTTTCTCATTAGTTTTCAGTAGCCAAAATAAAAAAAAAAAAAGGTCATTTCAATCAAATAAATGTCAAGGCTTGTTCACAGATCTGCATAATGCAGCTGCAGGTCAGCATTGCAGTCACTGAGACTAACTCAGTAACTACATGTAAACCACAGGGTTTATACCACTGTTGCATTATACTGAAATCTGTTCACTGTAGATTCAATGTTGGGGAGTTTTCCCTCTTTCCTGCCTTCTCAGCCAGAATAATACTGACCTGATGCATAACAATTTTCAGTTTTATCTTCATTTATGCATTTTGTATTTCAATTTCACGTGTAAGGATTTTTTCTTGAATTATGTTTAAAAGTTATTTAGAGACTTCACGAATTTGAAAGAAATTGCAATTAATTGAACTTCTAAATTATTGAAAATTGGCAATATTGAAAGCAGTCAGGATATGTAGTTAATAAGAGGCATAGGCAAACCTCAGTGCCAAGGTAGATACTATTATGTACAAGTTGGGGAAACACACTGGAAATATTACATCTGCTCTTTATCAGGCTGTACTGCCTCAAGAAAGGAAACATAGCAACTCTGGCTTGAGCTTAAATGGTGGCAATATTTATAGCAGAACATCTTTTTGCTCCATGCTAACAGAGTTCAGCAGAGCCAAGTTCCCTCTCTGAAGTATTTGGCAATAGCACAGCTCACACATTACATAACGCCACAAGCCCTTATGTAAGTCTTTTCCTCAGAAATGCTACACAAGATAATAAGGATCCAAAATCTCATTGTCTAGGTAGACAATGAGAGTCAGAGCAAGTGAATGACTTGCCCTGGGACATTGCTGTGAGCCAAAAGTCAAAATCCACCTCTGCTTACAGTTTCAACATTGATCTTCCTATCAGTTTAGCACTTGTTCAGTGTAAGTAAAAAGATAAGTCTTCGGGGGAAAAAATAGAGTCAATTGTCCCGAAATATTTTATTTTGTGGAAAGGGGAGAAGGGGTACTACAGCAAAGTCCTGATATTTTCCTAATACTTAAGAGTGTTGCCAACCAAATGAGGTCTAAACAGTAATCTACTGACTACACTGAGATCATAAAGTGTCAATGTTAAATGAATTAAGCTACAGTCAGACAAGTGGAAGACAAACTTAAGAAGCTGACATAGTTCTTCTCTACTCTTGCATTATACAAATTCAACTAAGAGCTTACATTTCGAAAAAGCCATGCCCTATGAATGAACTCTATTCATCCGTTATTTTTACATGCACATCTTTGCCCCAGGATGGTTAACCTATTTTTCTTCATTCAGAAAGAATTAGCAAATTGTTTGAAAACATAGAGCAATGTTGCAATATACAAAGGTGACATCCCAGTCCTATTCTGATCAGCATATTTACATAGAACATTTGATGGAGAACTTATACTTTTTTAAGATTTTAATCATAGAGCATGCAACATACATAAACGCAACCCTCAGCATCCTGATAAACATTATTTTCTGTCAAGAGAGCTACATGAGGAATTCCGCTCCCTTAGAAGAAGCATTCCTCAGCTGGATTCAATAGAGTTTATTTGGTCTCAATATCGAAGCAGATTCAAAAAAATAACTTCATCTCCCCACAGTCCTAAATATTGTAAAAGGTATCAGTTGCTACATTCTTTTAAGAGTCGTAGAAAATAGCAGCTACAACATGAGACTGCACTCAACATGAAAACAATGACTTGTGAATATTTTCAAACTTACATGCTTTGAAGTTATTTTTGTAAACAGCCAAATGGATTAAGACAAACCAAGTTTAAGACAGAGAGACAGCTTTCATGAAAAATACTCACTTACTGGTAACTGGCTGATTTATTCTTTATCAACTGTTTCAATTTTCATAAAAGCTTCATTGCTTTATTGACAGTGCTAATATAATTACTGAATAGGTAGCAAAACCACAAATATTCTCATGATTGTGAAGCTACATACTTTACCAGCTCTTAATCTAGTCTTGAAAAACATCTGTTCATAAAAATGTTTGAATGCATGTAAGAGCAAAATTAATTTGCTGAATCCTTGCTCCATCTTACTGTCAAACCATAGCTGTATAAGTGAAATGGGCTTAATAACTATTCATTACAATCTAGCTATAAAACACTTTAAGACTGTAATGCAGTTTCATTTCTCTCTACACTGAAAGTATTATTTATTTTTAGTATATTGATATTTTGCATGGAACAAGCAGTTACATGCATTAACACCACATGTTAAGGAAAATCAGTCTCTGCAGACAGAATCGTGCCTCGTGCTGTATAAAAGTACATGTGACAGCCTTGAGATTCAACAGCTGAGCCTTGAGATTCAACAGCTGAGGCACAAACCCTAAACAATAGGCTGAGCTGATTATTACTAATTAGATGCCAGGACGCGCCTACATAGAGACACAATCTGTACCAAAATTCAGCAATTAAAAGAAATGCAATGTCTTTAAGTAAAACTTTTCCATTAATTAGATTTCTCATTAATTCAGTCCACAATAAGTTGTTTTTTCACTATGTCTAGTTACAATTCTCATAAAAATAGTTTTATAAAATAATTTAAAATGCAAAGATGATCAGAAAGTTTTCAGAATACCTAATTACAAAAAACTCATTAAATGAGCTATTGAGCTTCTAATTAGAAGTTACAATTATATTCAAATAATTATGTTCTCCATTTCCTATGTGTTTCCAAAAGAAGGGAGAATATTTTCAATTTTATAATTGACGCCTTATTGAACTATTCACTTTTTTCTTAAATACTTCAAAGTGTGTCTCACAGCAAAAGAAAAAAAAAGGTGAAAAATAGAGAATGAACTTTAATGTCATATGCACGTCTCATAGAATCAGAGTTGGAAGGGACTCACAAAGATGACTGAGTCCAACTTCCTGCCCTGCTCAGCACCATCCCCAAGAATCACATCCTGTGCCCAAGAGTATTGTCCAAACTCTGTCAGGCTCGGTGCTGTGACCACTGCCCTGGGGAGCCTGTTCTAATGCCCAACCACCATCTGGGTGATGAACCTTTTCCTAATATCCAACCTAAACCTCCCCTGACACAACTTCAGGCCATTCCTTCGGGTCCTGTCCCTGGTCACAGAGAAGAGAGCAGTGTCTGCCCCTCCTCTTCCCTCAAAAAGGAAGTTGTAACTGCAATGAGGTCTCCCCTCAGTCTCCTCTTCTCCAGGCTGAACAGACCAAGTGACCTCAGCCACTCCTCATGCAGCTTCCCCTCAAGGCCCTTCACCATTTTCATGGCCCTCCTAGATCTGAGACATTTTTTTGACAAACTCAAAACACTTCCTCATTAAAGAATCTTCTTTTAACTTGTGCCAAATCACTGGGGCTGATTTTTCAGAAGCTTCCAGCACAATTATTTTCTTCTTATATTCACCTTCTTTTTGCCATACAGTTCAAGTGTTTGCAACATCAAGAATACCAAAAGAAATTAATCTTAAAGTGTTGACCTGCTTCATTACAGAACAAATGAGAGATCCTTTCATGAAGAAGAAAGTTATACAAACCAGTGATAAGAAGCAGCTAGCATAATAACTTGTAAAATATTGCAATTATATTTAATCATTGAGTATTTTAGTTATATTTAATTATGACATGTCAGTAGCTCTACATATTACACTGCACTTAATCTTAATAAAATACTGACCT
Source organism: Eulacestoma nigropectus (assembly GCA_013397775.1). Lineage (NCBI taxonomy): Eukaryota > Metazoa > Chordata > Aves > Passeriformes > Eulacestoma > Eulacestoma nigropectus. The sequence goes on from VZTE01003592.1 coordinate 396,839, forward strand.
CTTAAGCCCACAAATCCTATGTACCTAAGTCAGAAATTCCAAAATTTTTGTGCAAAGTTTTAATATATATATATGATAGCGTTGTTAACCTATAAACACTCACACCGATTCTAAACATCTCAATTATGCAATTTGGAAGAGATTTCTTTTTTTTGTATTTTCTTATTTTCATCTAAGTAAATTTTTAAACTCCTATTCCACTACTGAAATGAACAAAAATTAGATTAGTCATATACCAAAGTCACACTTTCCAGATCTTCAGTATGTTGTTTTGCAAAATATTATTAAGAAAAACAGTTTAAGCACCTTAATTTTTACTTTTAGGAGGTGGAAATGTAAGCCAGATTTTATTATAAAACTTTCATTAAGTCTTTTTTTTTTTTCTGTAGAAAAACCACTGTACGTATACTTTTATACAACTTACCAAATATCTTTCTGAAGAGACGCTGACTAAAATCAGATCATCTCCAACACGCACTTTTTCTCCTTCTGATCGTTGTTTGGAAGCAGGATGTATGGTCCACCAGCAAGCCTCACCTAATATCCGTATTGAGTAACAATAAAGAAAGAAACAAGAAAAGGCCCAATGTTACTAATGTTACCATCACACTTGTTTCAGTCCTAAAAGTTCTGATCCAGTTTTCACTTGGCTGAACCAAGTGTCTATGTGTCTTCCATAATTAGTATCATTCCTGCATCACCTTGTTGGAAACTCAGTTCTAAATAATGCACACAAGAAAAACACTAAGACCTCTGGAACAGTGATTCCAGAGTTGAATAAGAGGATGGCTCTCTCTGTTCTCTAGGCAACCTGGTCCAGGCTGCTTTTGCTAAAGCGATTCTTTGCCACCTTCATTACAGATTCTGGAAAAGACACTGGAGAATATTCTGCTGAGAATTTGGAAAAAGAAACAGAGGGACCCATAACTAAGGGCAATGAAAATATGCATTTATATACTGCTTAAAATAATATTTGAAAGATCACATAAATCCAAATTCAAGTATGTTCTTCCACTTCTACTGAATGTTAGTGCCTCTAATTCCCCTAAATATGTATAAGTATTAAAGTCACAAATTATGTTTCCATGATAAACCTCGTTTTCAGATGAGTCTTCTTTAACTAAAACCATGTTTTTCAGGAAAGAATTCAGATCTTTGAACTGCTCAATTGTTGCAGCTATTACTCCTACTACTCCTATCTAAAGCAAGGCTTTAAAAAACAAGCAAACTTAATCTAACTAAGCAATTCTTAGACTTTTATTTTTAGACTGAAAGTATTCTTCATTATATAGTCTTTTAAACTAGTGTTTACCTGTTGTGTCCTCTTGCAATCCTACATCAAATGCCAGCTTATCCATTGACGATCGAGATGTAGAGAGACAACACAGATACTAGCAAAAGAAAAAAGTGTACATTGCTTGTTCGGCTCACTTCTGATAATCCACTGAAATATAAAAAGCCATCAACCACTAACAAAGGATTAAATATTCTTAGATTATCCCCATTAGTTGTTACCAAGAATATGTATGCTTGATAAGCTGAAATGCACTCAAGGAGACTTGACAAAAATATATGCTCTAAAATAACCTCTCAGTCTACCCAGGTTGTCTTTTCACTGAGACGGGAATAGTAAGAGTGGAAATAAAGGAGTTAGTTGCATCAAATTTCAGCTCCATGAATCCTCACTTGTAGGTAAGGAGTTTGGAAGCTGTATAATTCATCAGGGAATTTCCAGGTAAGACTTCTGTCCAAAATACATGTAAGAAGGAATCTCCTTTTCCATTTAGTCTCCAACATATGCTCAGGTTGACAGCAAGATGCCAGCTGTAGATTCAGTCACAGCTTTTGCAATATGGAATATACAAGGGGAAAGAAATGAAAATTCACCAACTCAGACTGACGAACAGAAGATTCAGCACTAGGGGAGCCAGACTTGGTGTTGGCACTTACCCAGATACGACCAGCTTGGTTTCGTATTTCCAAGCACCTACCCTTCACAAAGGTTTCTAGGAAACACAGTAAAATGCTTCTGATGTGAGTAATTCTCCAGATATCAGTAAATGGCAATATTCTGGGGACTTTCCGACATAACTTTCATACAAAAAAGAAATCATTGCTGCTCCCAACTCAGGTAATGTGGTTACATACCATGCCGCTGTAGGAATGGCGCAGCAAGATTGCATGCCCGTAGAGCAGTGTCCGATGTCCACCACCTTGTGCAGACTGAAAGGTAAAGAGAAATGATATACTGGCATGTTCTAATAAAATGGAGCCTTTTGAGAAAGAAAGAAAGCAAGCAAGCAAGATGAGAGAACACAGTGTACTTTGAGCCATCACCTGTTCGGTAAAAAGATATGTTCTAGACTCTTGAATCCTTCTTCCCTGTGCTGAAAGCAGGTGGCCTCTACGAAGAGCAGATTTGATGAGTGTCATGCTACCCTCTACATACTTGCCTATTGTTAAAAGCCTTCACATTCACTCATTTTCCCTACAAATCATATACTTTTCTACACAGATGGTATGCAGAGGGAGACTTTGGAATATTCTCCTTATTTTACCAGAGAGTATCCACCAACCACATTGAAGATCATCAGTCTGCAAACTGTTTGTCCCACACTGCTTTAATACTATCAGACAGAATTCTTTATCTGCTAGGACAGGTAAATGTTCAAAGACATCCAAGCTAACTCAACAGTATTTTGGGGTTCTGAAAATTCAGAAATCATGTCCAGATAATTGTTCCTCTTGAGCAAAACAGCATAAATCTTGAATAAAAGAAAATCAAAGTGGTAAGTTTCACTTTTCTTCCAAGAAACTACAACCATTTTTCCCCAATATTTTCACTACAGTTTCTATTTATCAATAATCACTTTAACCACTCATGAAAGAATAAAAAAGTCCTGTTAAAGCATGAACAACCATTCAACTTCTGCTGAAGAATTATGTATTCCTTTTGCTGAAATGCAGATGACTAGCACTGGACAGGAGGAGGGACTGTCTGACAAAACACTGTGAAGAGCATCAGTTCATACTTCTCTGACAGATCAACTCATGTAACATTATGCACACCACATTCTTCAAGAAGCAGTGATAAGCAAGCATTTTATGAGTCTATAAATGTGACAACTCCATAAGCAGCATTACTCTTTCATATAGGAATCCTAATTTAATTTCATATATATGGTATTTATACCCTTTCTTTTACCATAGTAGACTGACCCTCTGTTTGACTGGAACATTAGATTCATTACAAAATAAATTGGAAAAAATCATACTATCTTACGTCTCTGGCAGCTACATTTCAATGCTGAAGATCAATTTAACTGAATGGCTATGGTGGCAATACACAATTATTTCCCTTCCATGTTTATTTTTTGTCCTTCTTCATCTTTTATGCATTAGTATTTATTGAACTTTGAATTACTTGGTCGAGGAAAAGAAAAGAGGGATAGGTGGTGAAACAGCAAGCACTTCAAAAGTAATAATTTTAGTGCTTTTAAGAAACTGCCAAGAGTTTCTCACTTTTATGTTTATTGAGAAAAGAGCAGCTTGATGGACACAAGGTATATTTTGACTTTCAACAAACTGCACAGCAGTCAAAATGCAGGGAGGCACATTGAAAAATCTCTCTTGAAGACTGAATGACATGAATTTTTATTAAGAAATAATCAAAGTCATGGAGTTTGTTACAGGAACAGTCTTGACAGTAAGATATGAAGACTCAGCTCTGAACTACCATTAGCACCACAACTTTTTCCAAAGGCACAAGGAAAGAACAAGGCATTTGATAACGTCAGGCCCACTGTCCCAAAGGTGAACACTGAATGTCCGCTACCCATCACACTGGGGAAGAGAGAAAAAAACTGCTGTGAGCATACTGCCCTACAAGCATTTCAGATTCACCTGCAAATTTTATCAACAGCAGACATAGGTACCCAACTAACAAAATCAGTAATATGAACAAAATTTCCAAATTTTGCGAGTATTTTTACCAAAAGTATTCTATTTCACTATCCATAAATTTGAAAACTAACATTAAGATCTGATTGTCTGTTGCACAAGAGCTGAGAATAGCATGACCAACAAAATCACAGCAATATTTGCTTGCCCTTACTTTGGCCCTATTGATTTGTCTGTCTAGCACCTATTTTGTTGAATTCTCACTTGTAGCTGAACAGGAGAAAGGCTGGCTCTAAAAAATTTCAATCACTTTTGTGAAAAATGGAAGAGTGGGTATTTAGATAAGTTTTTTCCAAGAGGATTAAAGCCATTCTTTTTAATTAGTATTACTTTGTCCATTACGAGAATGCAAGCAAGTTTGTGGTTTCTTTCTTAAATGTAAAAAACCATTTTAAGTATTTTCCACTTAGAGATTTCTGAAAGGCAATCATAATCAAACCATCCTTTTGGGGGCAAAGTGAAAAGATGAAACAGAAAAATACAGAAAAGGCTAGAAAACAAAGCTGGCTCTATGGAACTGCCTTCCATTTTGGAGCTTGTCTTCCAGGACATGTACATACCTGTAAGTTCATTTCCTATTTTAATGGCTCATTTCATAACTACATACTCAGCATTTACCTTTATGCCAGAAACTGCACAGCAAGTAGCTGTTGGAGCATGATTGTCTACTGAAATAATCTTTTATTTTCTAAAATGATCCATTCAATTTCCAGCAGAAAACTGTAAATTTTCCATGTTAAAAAAACTAAAATAAATTTAAAAGTTAACAGTTGGACTTCTGTAGCAAAGATATGACATCCAAGATGAGATCTCCCAGTGAAGTTTTACCAAATTTCTTGTAATATTGCAATAATAACATTTCGGAAGACTCTGCAAATAAGACTTGGAAGCCACAATGCTGACTAATTCAATCCATAATGCCCACAGATTTTTGCACAAATATATGAATGGCATTATAATGCAAGGCAGTTGCTAACAACCACATTATTTATCATTAGCCTTATTTTCTTTATGGTTCTAATTTCCTATTTTCAGAGTAATTTCCAAGTTGAACAATACATTCCTCGAACAAAACCGGGCTGAACAAAAATACATTTGTTTTCAAAGAAGAACTTATTCATTGAAGATCTACAAGCTATGCCAGTCAGGAGTATCAATTACATTAACACAAAACTCTTCTCATTTTATTCCCCAAGAATATGCAGTTTAGAAAAACTGCAAGAACTGGCAAACACTAAAGATAATAATTTCAGATTGAAAGCATACAGGACAGACAAATTCACACTGCTTGTGAAAATGTCATGTAAACTGCCCATCTCTAATCCAATATTTCTGCAGCTGGAATACAGACTAATTTGGAGTTTTTGTTACCCAAAACTCATTTCTAAAGAAAAGGCAATTTAGAATATAATAACAAGAATTAGAGTTGAATAAACTAACATTCAAAAAAATATAAACAGCTTTCAAGTTCAATACATTGGAAGACTAGGCAATGAGAATAGATTATTAAGATCTGAGCTGTTTAATTTGATGCAAAGAGTGTTATCATAAACCAAAATAAAGAAAAATAATCTAAAATTGGGACATATATTTTTTTAAAATTGGGAATATATATTTCTTACTAGAAAGAGGATTAAAACGCCAAAAAAGTGCTGAGAAACTACAACCTACAAGCTATCTAGTAAAATGTGCTAAAATAGAACAAAAAAATTATCTATTTTACCATGAATACCAACCCTGCAGTAAGATACGTTATACCTGATTCAACAATCACTTTGTAGCAGTACAACTTTGCATATAAATGACTGTCACAGGCACAGACATGTAATCAATCGCCTCAAAGACCAAAAGACTCACACAATAGCACCTGCACTGCTGCGCCTATGGCTGCACGGCTGCACTCATGGACACAAATGAGAAGCTGCAGGAAATTAATCATGATCACATTTAATACATGTTTTAAAACCATTTATGCTTCTGGGAACCTCACAATGAGACCTTTTAGAGGCTGGTGAACAACCTTGTGGCTTTCATGGTTTTGAGTCAGCCATTACCCTTCCACTCTTTTCATAATAACAGCCTTATTTCTACTAGAGAAAAACATGTCTTAGATCAATGAGAACTCAACTGCAAGCAAATGCTGATGGTTTTTTGCTGACTTTTCTTCACAGGTCTATACAATCTTCAAATATGTGAGAAAAGAGAAAAAGCTCTGAGCTTCAGAGAGGTAGTATCAGAGAAAAACAACCATGTGAAAGCATCTAAAAGTATTTAAACAAGACAGTTATTTCAGCGCTTTGCATATGTACAGAAAAAGCTTCTGTAATTTCATTATTCAGAAATCTAATGCTTAAGAAAGCCCGACAACAACTGCATTTAGCACATGGCTATTCAAATCAGTCTAGTCACCCACAAAAGCAATTTAAAATTTAAAATACTAAATGTGTCACATGGGAACTGATTCACACTCTAGAAACACTCATACAAGGTAACACTGAGTTTTTAAGAACAATATAATGGCCTTTCCTGCTTCATTCAATGAGGGATCCATATAAGTAGAATGGAATTACTGACATGCTATAGGGAAAATAACAGTAGAAAGACTAAAATGTAAGTAAAACAAGCTTTGATAGACTTTAATTTTTTTTTTTTTTAAAGCAACTGAAACAATAAATGACATCAGTAAATCCTTCAAAAATGCAGTCCATATAACTTACAGTAATGGTATGGCATGACCGAACCACAATCAGCTGCTGAGCCTTGTATATCCTCTGTGCCCCAGATCCAGCCCTGACAGTCTGGATGGAACTTGTGACCAATCAATATTGCTTTTAATGGGTTTCTAAAAAAATACTACACAACTGCTTTCATGGCACTGAATACGGTAAAGTGGTTGTACAATAAAAGAAGCAACCTGCTCCCCATTTTTCTTCACAAGTGTTTTTCAAGGCAACTAATGCAAGATACCACTAAAAGTTTTAAATACGACTACTGGTGGTTGTTTCATGTCTACACTGGAGTAAAACATGTCCTTTAAAGCACTGACTATTCACACTTCATTAAAGTGGAACACGGTAACAATGGCCATCTTGAAGTTAAATCTGATGCTCGATGTCGCTGTGGTACCAGGGACGGCGAGAAAACGATATAGACTCAGTCCAGGAAGAAATGGAATAATTTATTAATTTACAGACTCGTTTATATATCTTAGTTCGCTTGAATAGCATAAGGTTATTGGTCCTTGACCATCTACCTCTTAGAGTGATTGGTTAAGCCCTACAACACCCATTTCAAAATATTTCTTCAGTCAGTAACAACAATACTGCACAACAATCTTGCACCAGCAAGACAAAGGGATTGGTTTACAAAAACCTCTGTTTTCGGCCAGCATCCGTGTGAAAGCAAGGACTTCCACACGGACACTGGCAGAAAGCTGGAAAATCTCTCAGCAACTGAGCCTTCAGCATCCACAGCTCGAGACAACAGCATGTTAAACATGCGACACCTATACTTCCATAAAAACACTTCCAAATATGAATACAAAAGGCATTATGTTCTCCATCACAAGGATGTTCCAAGTTTCATGAAGTTCAGGAGTTTATACTGTTTGAAAACTACAAAGTTGAAAAAAAAATTCTCTTTCTAAATCCAGACACTTAGACTAAATGCATAAGCAGAAGTATAGAATTAAACACAAAATAGCCTACAGTTACTGTTCTGAACCCTTTCAAATGTAAACCCACCACCACCACAGAAATAAATCAAGCAGGATATTGCACCCACCAGTGATGGAAATGCTAAAGAATTCCCTGGGACCTACACTGCAGCTGTCAATCTTTTCATTCAAGAAACTTCAACACATTCTGAAATTTTTGGTTCGATCCATTAAGAAGAGAAATCAAATAGGAAATCCGGGTCTGATCACATGTACTGGCCTGAAAAAAAAATCAACTACCATGTATTCCATGTAAAAGTATATTTAGGGCCTGGACTATGCTGTTCCCAGTCTGAAACAACCTGTGTCAAGATCGGAGATGTAAGGCTGTTGGCATCGACGCCTTTATCAAGATGCTGATGAAAGCTTTTAAACCATCAGGCTAATCTAAGTATTTATTCTTAGCTAGTTATTGAAAAAAAAAACCAGTGAATTCACAAGAAACATGTGCTTTGTTTACATAAAATTCTTTGTGACTTTCTTCATTTAAGCAAATTAAAGGTTTCTATTTAAGCAAGACAAAATGAAAATTATCGAAAGGAAGTGGAATAAATGCAGATTTTAAAAACTTTTGAATCCTTACACAGGAGAAGGAAAACCCCATGATGGCAGAATTAGTCACAGAGTGAAAGAAATCAGGAAAAGACTAAAAGGATCTGGAAGGAATAGCAGGGAAGGATGCCCCACCACCTAAAACCATCTCACTTTAATTCTATACATAAATATTTGCGTGATACTACAACCATTTCTGTAGAGGAGATTGGTGCCTTAGGTTCTAGCTTTTATATTTTTAAATCCTGTACTGCCTAGTGCTTCTGAAGTTCCTTGTAGCTTGTTAGCCGCTGCTCTCTTATGCCAGATAGACATAACAAAGCCTCTCTGAGCTTGTTGTTCAAGGAAACTTAGGCTGTCCTAGGCCCAAAAGGTGTAAACTAGGGCCTCTAGAGAGGTGGAGAAATTGAAGAAATTACATCATTAGCTAAAGTTTTAATTGGCGAATTTATGCTGATATGCAAATGGACTAAACCTATAAAACTGTGAAGAACTCGTGACTCGCCATCCATCTTGGGGTCCATTTTTGGATGTAGCCTTTGGCTCCCCAGGGCATATCTTTGAAGGCCTTTCAAATAAATATCTACCTTTGTTCCCTTACTCCTGTCTAGTCTCTGTTTCTAGGTAGCCCTGATAAGGCATCAAGATGATTCTCAAAATATTTCCATAGCAATGTAAAAACTACATACCTATTGATTTCATTATTATTGTGCAATTTCTTAACCTGTTCTAGACGAATGTTGATGGAGGTCAGTGTTTATCTAAAATCAGCAATGATGTAGTCCTACAATCTGCCTAGAATAAGAGGCCACCACAGGTAAGTGTTCAATGAGACATCTTTCTCCCCATAATTATATATTGTCTAAACTTTTTCACACTGAACTCAACTTCAGATGACTAATGAGAGCTTCTTTCTGATACCAGGCAACAACCAGCTGAAAAATACAGGAAGGCTTGTTCTCTTAATACCACTATGATCAATTACACAAAGAGCTCAATATGAAAAGCTAAAAAAACTTCTTGATATGGTGGGTTGACGTTGGCTAAATGCCAGGTGCCCCCAAGCCACTCCATAACTCCCTCATCTCAGCTGGACAGGGCAGAGAAAGTAAGATGGAAAATAAGGCAGTTTACTAAAGCAGAAGTGAAAGGTCATACATGCGCCCAAGTAAAGGAAAAAATCAAAAGATTTTATTTGCTGCTCCCCATCATCAGGAAATGTCTGGCCATTTCCCAGGAAGCAGGGCTTCAGCACACATCATGGCTGCTCCAGAAGGCAAATGTAAATAACAAATGCCTCCACTTTCTCCTTTTCTTAGTGTTTATATATGAGCTGACATCATATGGTATGGAATATTCCTTTGGTAAATTTGGGTCTAGTGTCCTAGGTGTGTCCCCTCACAAGATCTTTCCCACATTAGCCTACTGATGAGAGGTGGAATGTTGGAGAGACTGTGCTGATGCTGTGCCAGCTCTGCTCAGCAGTAGCCAAAACACCGGTGTGTTATCGACATCAATGCAAAGCACAGCACTGTGAGGGCTGCTGTGGGGAAAACAAACTCCATCTCAGCCAGACCTAATACACTTGGTGACAAAACACTCAGATTAATGTATCTTAAGGCAACTAAATAGCCAGTGGACAGAGAAAATGCCCATTTGGTCAGTAATTCAGCCCACCTAAAATCTGAGCATGCTGGTTGTGGTTATGCAGAAAGCTTAGGATATCCATGGCTCTAAGTCTGGGATTTCAGTTTTGCTAGATGAATGCCAATCAGAGTCCAGAAAACCCAAGCAGTGGTGAAAACAGTGTGTGTGGAAACAGGCTGAATCACTGCAGAACTTGTGAAGTAACCCTGGAACAGAGCTAGAAGGCTTGTGAGACAAGATTAGTCAGGCAAAACTAAACAACTGACAGTTGGAATACTAACACTGGGAAATTAAATCTTCAGCAACATCAGAGAACTTGAAAATGCTGCAAGCAGTAAAGACTACAAAGCTACAGAGAGTAAGCCAAGAAGTTTTACATCTTCTTCTTGCTCACAGAAGTATTCTTTTTCTTTTAAAATCTTGATACAAAATGGACAGAATTTTCTTTTCACAGTTAGAGCATCCAGGCCCAGAACCCTTGAATTCTTCCACCAAAGAAAACAAAAATGCTAACCCTTCTGCAATTACTGTGCTCTTGGGTTGCCCTTTCCACTGGCTGGCACCAAACACACAGCCTTTGGTTGCTTAAAATTTAAAGATGCAAAGTAAATAAATTCACTGACATGAGGCATTGAGCTAATATTCCTTCACTCTGCTCCTATCACATAAGAGCAATACCAAAGGGTGAATTCAAACAGTCTAAAACCCCTCTGTCTGTAGCCTACACACCGTTACATTAGAACAACAAACAGGAAGTTGATTCTCTCAAGACGTTATATATACTGTACATATTGATGTCTTTGTATTTTACTTTTAAATCACTATTGACTTTCCATGAAATTCTCTACAAAACAGTAAATGCTGCAAAAATTCAGGCATGGAGATTAGTATGATTGATGACTGCTGGTACCTACTCCCAGAGAATGATGGCCACTGTGACAAAAAAAAAGTAACCTAAAAAAGTAACAAAACAAACTTATTTTAATAACTTGATCAGCAGTTGCCTCCTATTTTGTGCCATGCCAAAAAAAAAAAAAAAAATAAAAAAAAGACTTTAGCTAAACTATAGGTTTCCTAAAGCCGGCT
>VZTE01003592.1:409157-432595 GCA_013397775.1 Eulacestoma nigropectus
AAAAAAAAAGTAAAAAGACAAAAAGCAGCCCCAAGAAACAGAGCTCCAGCAAGTGCCAGCTGACCTGAGGCAGTCACAGCCCTATCCCAAGGGCTCCCCACCCACCCCACAGGCGAGACACCAAACCATCAGAACAGCATTCTAGTGACAGAAGAAACAGTGTGCTGTCCCTCTTTTCCAAAACGCCCAAATGTTTTACTGTAACCTCTGTTATTTATTCATTGTCTCAAGATTTTGTATTTACCACACAATGCTACACTCTCACTGAAAGTATTAGTATGAAGTGAAAATTAGAGAAGCCAGACAAAGTCCTTTCTCCGTGACCTCCCTTTGGTCCTTCACGATCTAAATAAACCATAACCCCAAATCAAACCAGAGTCACTGTGGTTTCTAAATTAAATTTTTTTTAAAATTCAGTATGTTTTATGTTCAAGAAGGTGAGTTTCATGCTGATGTTAAAAATTAATAAATATCATTAATTAAATTAAATTGTAGAAATCCATAGGAAGTATAATATCAAATGTTTAACTTGCTTACCTTCATCATAAATTTCTGTAGATCCATGAGAAGGGGAAAAAAAAGAGAAATTGTGAAATGAATATTTGCTTTCAGGTGCATAAAAATGGGATTTGTTTCCCCTGAAAAAGTGAGTGGGATACACTCACTAGAAACCACATTTAAAAGGAACATTTATCATTACAATTAACATAATTATAGCTTGTGCTGGAAAGCAAAACAGCTACTCAAAACAAGGCTTTATACTTTTTTTTGTTGCAATAGTTTTCTCAGATTTTTCTTCACTTTAAATAATATAGCACATGAAATACCTATTGCTTAAAGATAAAACACAGTACAGGTAAAACAGGAGCCATGCCTGATAATTTTAAACAATTTGTTCTGATGAGTTTCTAACTAAGTACAATGTGAGTTGTTAAATCCTGCACTCAAAGCGCAGTGCTGAAGAGCAACACCACTATTGTAGTAACATATTGCATGCAAATGCAAAATAAATTAAGAAAATTTAAATATTCTTAAGACTTCATGCACTGTTTTAAAAAAATCAAGTGCCACATGGCTGATGCCAGAAGATTATAGAAATTTTTAGGTTAATTTTCATGAAGGTTGCTCAAGAATAAAGGAAGAGTTTTATGTTACATGCAGTGATTTGCTTTTCTTTATCAGAGAGTTATGACCACCTTTCCCCTTTTGACCTCATCAGTTCATGTTTTGATATCATAAATGTTGAAACTGAGGACTGAAGTTTGCAGCTATCCCAAATGAAAAGATATTCTAACTGGAGAGCTTCCAAGCAAGGCTGGCTGTTTTCATTTCATACGTGCTTTTTTAAAGAGAAGTATCTGTCCTCAAAGATGTACAAGATGTTCTAGCTAAAAGAAAAAAAAAAAAAAAAAAAAAAAAAAAACCCACAAAATAAAACACAACATCAAAGAAAGTTTATGTTTCAAATCAGTGTTATTTTGGTGCAAATAANAAAAAAAAAAAAAAAACCCACAAAACTATAATCTAGTCATCTTAAAACGTTCAAAGACTTGTCTCCTTCTCTCTTACTCTTCTCTCAGGTCTATTTGGCTGTTATCAGAATAGCTTTGTAGTTGTCACTCTGAAATTTTGCTCCTTTTACTGGTGGCTCCAGAAGCTAACCAGAAATCTTTGCTGAGCTTTCTACAGTGGGACATGTATAAATTCATTAATACATAAACTATTTATGTGCATGATTAATTCAAATGAATCCTGTCCTATATTTGTCACTACAGACTTTCACTTGTCAACATGCTGTTTGGCAGGACATTAGTTCATCAAGGACATTAGATATGTCAAAAAACCTCAGTTTCTTCCAGCTATCATTCATCTATAAAATTTTACTTTGAGAATTATACAATCTCATTTCTTTTTCCATATTACAAGTACATGAAACAACAGTCCTGTGAAACCTTCTGGTTCTCATCTCAAGAATTTATTTAACTGCTTGATTGTAATCTTTTAACTACCTTCAAATTAAAGTGAATAGTTTATATCTTCTGTTGATTACTAAAATTATACAGCAGCTTCTTGTGCTGGATTCTTTGGAAGACCAGATTTAACAATTCATTCTCTTCAGTTGATGTATTAAATGAACTATAGCAAATGAGAGAGAAACGGTCATCTATTTGGATCTGTCATATCATGTTCTTTAGAGCTTCTTTGGTTCCTTAATAATTTTTAAGATAATTTACATGTCATTCTTAGAGCTAGAAAGTGCCATGAACAGATCCCCTCAAGAAAAACTGGAAGACAACAGTGTATGAGGGAAGTCTGAACACATATCTGTCTATATATCTGCTGCTTTAAAACCACCAGGGAAAGAAATACTCTGAAATGTAATTGATGCAAAAATGTTTTCAAGGCAAACACTTATATGTTATGCCCACAAATGTGAAGCGAATGAGCCTGTGAAAGTTCAAGTTCATGACCTGTGAGGGCCACAGCTGCAAGCAAATGGTTCTGGACACTCCTGTCATATTGTTCTGCAAGAACATTCTCTAAGGTTTTTAGACCAAATCTCTTCTTAGCTAAAGGAGAATGCTTACTTTGAAAAACATTAACTTTCAGCTTGGGAAAAAATAGGGAGAGAAAGAGAAAAAAAAATCAACTGAAATTATGTACTTTATGTATGCAACAGGCTGTTACACACGCAATTTCTTCAACTCATTGTCTGCAGAGGGAAGAACTTCCTGCTCCTTAACACTTGTTCTCTGTGTCTCAGGACAATAGCGCACATGAGTTTCTGGACTAACATTAGCAATTCAGAACGCATACATGAAAATTAAACAGATAGAACACACATTTAACTACAAATTTCTTAAAGTCATTCTGACTTCCTGTCCTGGTTTTGTCTGGGACAGAGTTAATTTCCTTCCTAGTGGCTTGTGCAGTGCTGTGTTTTGAATTTAGGAAGAGAACAGTGTCAATAATACACATATTCTAGTTGTTGCTAAGCAGTGTTTATACTAAGTCAAGGACTTTTCAGGTTCTCATTTCACCCTGCCAGGGAGTAGGCTGGAGGGCACAAGAAGCTGGGAGGAGACATAGCCAGAACAGCCAACCCAAACTGGCCAAAGGGATATTCCACTCCATATAGAGTCAGGCTTTTTATACAAACTGGGGAGGAAGCTGGCCTGCGGCCACTGCAAAGGAACTGACTGGGCATCAGTTGAGTGGTGAGCAATTGCGTTGTACATCACTTGCTTTGAACATTCTAATTCTTTTTTCATTATGATTATTATTATTTTGTTTTCTTTCCTATTAAGCTGTCCTTATCTCAACCCACAAATTTTACTTTTTTTCTCTCAGTTCTTGCCCTCATCCTACTGGGGGTTACGGAGGCAGTGAACTAGCAGTGTGGTGTTTAATTGTTTGCAGATTTAAACCCCATCAATCCATTCTGGAGCCCAAAATAGGGCACAAAGGCTTGAGATAACAACAGATCTGACCAGAGTGTGCTATAACACATTTTTTTATAAGCATTCATTTTATTAGTTTATTAGTCTCTGGTCACAATATTTATTAATTTGCTCTCAGAGTCCATGGAAATGTAGAATCATAGAATGTTTTGGGTTGTAGGGGACCTCTGAAGATCATCTAGTCCAACCCCCCATAATGAGCAGGGAGATCTTCAACTACAACAGGTTGCTTAGAGCCTCATCCAATCTCACCTTGAATGTTTCCAGGGATGGGGCATCCACCACCTCTTTGGGCAACCTGTTCCAGTGTCTCACAATTCTCACCATAAAAAACTTCTTTATATCTAATATAAAATGACCCTTTTCAGATTAAAACCACCACCTCTGTCCTATCACAACACGCATTGATAAAAAAGCCATCTTTCTTACAGCTGCTGTGCATGTTCTCAAAGTTGCGTTAACATCTTTCTTGTGGTATACATTCCCTGCCATGCTGTTTATTACCTCTGGGGGCTGGATTAAAGGCCATTATTTTGTTGTATTTTTTAACACTGCATTAGGATAGGATAAAATCCAGGGTCATGAGACTAATCTGATGTTTGTACTCAGCACTGCCACCACCTCTGTATTCCAGGAGCCATCTATCGGAAATTATTAATAATTACACCTTTTATCTTTACTCCCCAGAGAGCCAATCTCTGGTGTGGGAGACACCCTCCTCCATCTTCCTCCTCTCCTCCAGGCTAATTACTATAGCGCTTGAGAATTCTGAATATCCTCGGGATGTTCAAACCGGCATGTTCGTATTGCTAGGGCTACTGAAAGTGTTTATGGTTAAACAACCATTTAAGGATACCACCCAGAGATCTGCCCTGAGGCTGGATAGTGATGAGCAGCAGGGTGTGTGGGATAGTATAGGCAAGTGCCTAGGACAGTGGTCACCTCCAACATTTTGGAATTACACCTCTGAACGAGTGCAGAATCCTGAAAAACTAGTAAAATATTTGGAAAAAGTATTCTGTCATCCTGGCTATTCCAGAAAGACACAGATCACTGCAACATGTTTGGGCCTGACCCGGGCCTACTGAGCCCTGTTCAACATTATTCAGTGCCTGCAAGGGGCAGAGAAGGTCTCTGGATCTGACGGCAAAATGACCAGCTCTGCAGCTACCCCAGCGCTGGCAACAGGCACTGCGGCTGAACCAAAGAACCAACACATGCTAGTAGCAGTCTCCTCAGTACACAAAAAGAAATATTGGAAGCAAAAGTGAGGTCATTTAGTAAGGGATGAAAGAGCATCTTCCAAGAGGGAGCAGGAGGAAAAAGTGAACAAGATAGACTTCTCCAAAGCAGGGCCATCACAAGCACAGGAGGAGGAAGAGAGGCAGACACTGAACAGGGAGAAGAAAGAGCAAAAACTCACAAATGAGGTGCCAACCACCGGATCTCTTTCCCTGAGTGAGCTGTCAGATGTGTGAAAAGATTTCATCTCCTGTCTACTGTCTAAGCCTATTGTCACCTTGCTACTCCTATGCTGGGAAAATGAGAGCAGAGCCCAGAATTAGATGAGAGCAGAGCCCAGAATTAGAGGGTAAGGAAGTGAAACAGCTGAGATGCCCTTCTTGGTAAGGAAGCACTGACAAAGTGGTTGGAAAAGGGGTACAAGTCCTTAGGTTCTGGAGGCAACTTCTGTCAGATGTGCAAGAAAGGTATCCTTTCAAGGACGATATTATACGTCACCTAGGCAAGTGGACCACCCAGTACCTGAGGAAATTAGCCATGCTGGAGGTGAATGAACTGGCTGGCCATCTCCAGCAATACAAAGAAAACCTTTCTTCATCATCTCAGCTGTGGAAAAACGGGTCCAGCAACACAAAGATCCTACTCCCCACCTGTATGGATCAGTATCTTAACTATTAGGAGTAAACTTTCCTCTGCTCAAAAGAGAGGACACAGTGAGTACACACTGTGGTTTGACCTGTGTGACCACAGAGAGGACATGAGGAACTAAGCTGGAAAATCTGCCTCAGTCCTAGAGGCACAAGTGTGCGAGTTGCAAGGAGAAACAACCACAAATGGGCTTCTTCTAGGAAAATTGCTGATCCAGTTTCCTGTGGGCAGTTCCCCAGAGTAGAAGGGCTGATCTTACTCTTGATTGAAGGGACTTCTGATTCATATTTACAAGAAGTGAGTAGTCAAAACTATTGCTAAGACTACAAGGGCCTTGCCCGCAGACAGATGGACAAGAGGAACAACCAGACTTTATTGGACTGTGTGGATCCAGTGGTCTGGCTTATCATACCCACAGTAGTAAAAGGCTCTAGTAGACATCAGTGTAAAGTTGTAATACCCTCAATTCCCATTTGTATTTCTGGAGTGACAGGGGGATCCCGATAACTGACTATGTTGGAGGCTGAAGTGAGCCTGACTAGGAATGAGAGGCAAAAGCACTCCATTGTGACTGGCCCAGAGGCTCCGTGCATTCTTGGCATAGACTTTCTTAGGAGAGGGTATATCAAGGACCCTTAAGGGCATCAGCAGGCTTTCAGTATAGCTGCCTCGGAGAGAGGAAATTAAACGGATGGAGATTTTAGAACAACAAGTGCCAATCTCTACCACAATGGTGCACTGGCAGCAGTGTCACACCAAGCAAGACTCTCCAATTCCCATCCATAAGCTTATTAGCCAACTGGAGAGCAAAGGAATGATCAGCACAACCCACTTTAACAGTTCCATATGGCCAATGTGAAATTCTAATGGACTCTAATTCTAATTCTAGTGGAGACTAACAGTAGATTATCTTGGCCTGAATGAAGTCACACTGCCACTGAGTGCTGCCATAATGAACGTGCTGGAACTTCAACATGAACCAGAGGCAAAGGCAGCCAAGTAGTAGCCACAATTGATACCACTAAGGCATTTCTCTCAATCCTTTTGGTGGCAGACTACAGGCTGTAATTTGATTTTCTGTTCTGTCTTAATCTCAAATCATGAATCATACCTTTTTTCACAAGGCTTTCCACCATCCCATGGGATGAGGGGAGTGAGTAAGCAGCTGTGTGCTGTTTAATTGCCAGGCTAAACCACAACACATCCATTGCTCTTGAAAGGTACTCCTTGTCAAACACTTAACACCAAAACAAACAGGTGAATACAGACGCCAAGTACAGCAAGAAATTGTTTCACACCTCAACACTAACTCAGCTGAAAGTAAAAGAAGAGATTAAATTATGATGACATATTATTTTAGTTCTACACAAATTTCCTACTCCATCAGTGGAGTAGCACTGATGATTGTAGAGCTTGGTCATTTGAAATAGGGCATTCTACACACCCTAACAAACAATACATGCAATTTCCAGTATGAAACAACATATTAAAAACAAGCTGAGTCTTAAGTGTCAGGAAGGATGAAATTTATCTACGCCATGTAGATGTCAGCTAGTTGTGTAGACTTACTCCACGGTCAAGGAAGAGACAGTCATTTCTATAGTACAATTCATCTGATCTGTTAAGCTGACATTTTCTGTAGGATGAGACCAACTAAGCACTAGAAGTGTTTGGTTCTTTGCCTTGAAATTAGGACTTTAAATAACTTGCCAACCCTACACTGTCTACAGCATGAATCCCTAAAGTACTTTCAACATTTGAAGATAACTGTACCAGTTATGAACCTAAGTACAGAACACCTATATCCCATTAGATACTGAAATTCAGTTATCCACTGGGGGCTCTCTACAGAGCATCCAGAAGAAAGGTACTGCCATATTTGGACTTCTGACGTACTTCTGGACTACAAATAAGTGTTTCTGTTAAATCCTGTACAACTGAAATCAATGCAAATTTGATGACTAAATGCATTGAAAACACCACTTTCTCTTTCACTTGTTAAAGAAATCAGTGTGCTGTAATTTTTAAGGCTGTTTCTCTAGTGTCCAATTTTTTCAGAAGTTGTCCTGAGAGGTAGGACTGGTAATTGAATGTAACCAACAATAGGATAATTATATTCCACTGATTAACTCTTCAGTTGCACATGCACATGATAAGTTTTAATCAATTTGCACAGAGATTTCTTTTGAAATTAAAAAGCATACTTAGAAAATGCTTGTATTAGTTTATTTTGCTGATGTGAATTAGACTTGGGCTAAAATTAGCACCTGCTAAAATACACAGTACACTAAGGATGGAATTACAGATGTGGTTGAAACTATCACTGTAGGTATGGCATTTTAAGCAGCATTTCCATAGTCACTCCATTTTGATATGCCTGTTCACTTTAACATCATACAGCACTAGCTCACATTTTCCTTCAAGATGTGGATTAGAATAACTGAGTTAACACTGCTCATATTACTCCCTACATTGAGCCACCTCTGCAGTCTATGTTACATCTAAAATCTGAATGCAAATTCTTTATATTGGGGAATTAAATATTTCTGCAGAAATAACATATTTTCCCACAGTAATATGAAAAATCAATCTATATTTAAGCAAATGAAGTAAGTGTGAACAAGAAATTATAAGAAAAAGTTGTCCTTATAGAAGTCATTTAATGCTTGAAAATCATACTGATTATAAAGTACTGACATGCAATTAATTACTTTAATAGCACTGAAGACATATTACTTGAATCATTTCCCTTGATGAAGCTTTGTCTTGTGGCTCTCTCCAACCTCTACAAGAACCCTAGCTTGTTTCCTCTAGTTAAAACCCATTTGTTATATTTATCCAGTCCACACTATCAAAGAGAGAATTTATTCACTACTTCTCAGCTCAGAAGTCTCTGTAATGAAAGCAATTCTTTTGAAAAGGGTCTAAAGTGTGTTTCCTTACTCTGCAAATTTCTTTTCCCCAAAGAAATTGAAAGTTACTTTTACTAGTGGCATAAAACTGAGCTAACACAGTAACTACTTGAGAGGAAGAGAAAAAAATTTACCGTTACCTCCAGCAGAAGAGGTTTCTCTGTCTAAAAGTTTAAGACAATCCTACAATATTGTAATTACCATAGCTTTGCCATCAGTCAAGGTAAACATGAAAATTCTTGTATCTTGTACTCTAAATTTAAGAAACAATAAATTCATTTCCATTCAGGTAAAAAGCTCTGCAGAATAATCTCTCCTGAAAACAATAATTCTTGATGGCTCTTACTGCCAAGTTTTCAAAACAATTTACCAGCTAGATGTGGTATGTGTAAAAAAAGTGTAAAAAAGGCCAAATTATCACATCATCAGAGATATCCAAGAAAATTTCTTATCTGTACACTGAAACCTGTTGCAGAGCTAAGTAGTTGTCCTGAAAGTCAAGACAGACAGGTGCTCTTGTGAGTACATCAGTCCTGTTCTAGTCAAGTATACACTTCCTCCCTTGAGATCACAAATTTGTGAGCACATTGCTAATTCACAGAAACAGACACTTTAAGATTATTTCCCTTATTTCATAAATACACTAAAAGAGAAAAAATGTCAGGGAGATTAAAGGAATTCCTTTCAATATGTGTAATTCAATTTAATCTTATTTCATTACTTTCATTTTTGCTGTAAAGAAAATACATACAGGGTCTTCTAAATTTCGGTCGAAATTTATTAAGTCCCTCTGATCAAATATTGGGGGTTCCCCAACCTGGTAGTTTAATAAAAAGCAGAAAAGCCATTTTCAGATATGAAATGGGAACCAGGATGGAACAGGTAAGCCTTATTTCCACTAAGTTTTACATTTGGCAAGATGTCTTTAATCTGCTTGATTCTGCGGTGAAGCAGAGCTATAAGCCTTCACACTCACACCTGCTCAGAGACAAAAGGATGAAGCCAAGAGTTCAACAAATATCTTAAACCCATTTAATTTGTACCCAGCTTCAACTACCAGCACATCCCTTAAGTAGAATAAAGATTTTGGGACAAAATCACAAGAAGAATTATAGTCATTTAACAGAAGTACACAGGAACTGGAGTAATTTCTTCTAAAACAGGCTAAAACACCTCAGAGGTGAATGACTTTAGCTTATCCTTAGAACAGCATGAAACTGCTTGCAGCAAGGTTCAGCTACTAATTTGCTCATTAATTTGTCATGAAGCTTCTCTCTGGGCTTGGGCTTTAAGCTTTCCACAGATAGCTATAACTTGCATTAACCTTGTGTGTTCTATATTGGAAAATGGATTATCAAGAAACACGTGCTACAGTGAGGTGTCTGCCTCAGTGACCATGCAGCTTTACAACAGCAGCTTTCTGCTGCATTAATTCACTACGCCTCCAGTCCACCATAAGACCTCTGGTAACACTCTGGAATTACAGAGGGAGTTAAAAGCTGCTTTTCAAGCTAGACTGGGGCTTCATCTGAGAGACGATAATGTTATGTACGAAGTAAAGCCAGTGCCCTCTCCATCCCCATCAGAGAGGTTGTCTGGATTATAGAATCAGTCTATAACAAAAAGTCTTTACCCAATGTAACTTGGAATGACCCATTTAGCTTGGCTCTCATGGGAGCCACTTCTTTTTAAAATGGTTTAAGAACACATTTTGTCGAAGAAGTCTTTCCTAAGCAAGATTTTGATGTTACTAAATTCTGAATGGAAAAAAAAAAAAAAGAAAAACCACAAAAAAACCAACAACAAAAAACCAAACACAAACCCCACCAAAACAGCAGATCTGATTTCTATATAGGCAAGTAATACTACATTTTCCATGAACTGATTATGAACAATTCAGTCAAAAATAAGCCACATCAGTGTCACCAATAAACTTCTGGCATATAATATTTCATGTGTTGTGGAGTACGAGGAGAGGTGCCTGTACTGAACATGCTTTTTATTGCTGTTTTTTTATCGTTATAGCAAAATTCTTCACAGGAATAAAACTAATCTAAAGATGTATAACCGAGCTTTCTCAATTGTAATTAAAAATGTGACAAAATGAAAAGATAACCTGACCATCAGTACAGCTTAAAAATACTTAAAATCAATTGTATAAGCATTGATGGTTGTCATAGACACCAGATCCACAGAATATGGATAATGATGTCATACTGATAAAATTATCCAAAAAATTAAGACTTAACTACAGTTATGGTTTAATAAATATTATTAACATCTACCTATATATGTTACATAACACAGATATTTTTGAGTACAGTAGAAAGGGTGTTGAAAAGCCTAAGCCACTATTTTAACAATGTACTTACCTACGGGAGTCTCAGGCAAGCTCTAACTTGAGTCACTACTTACTATAAAGACGTAATAATCAGAGATTAAAATTCTGTAATTTCTGGCTGAAATAAAATGAGACCAGTGCTACAGTTATGTTATTGGTCATATTTCAGAGGACATCTGAGGTTGGTCATGTGCAGCCCAAACTAAGGATTAAGAAACCAAGGAGACCTATTATAGTCCAAGCTTTCAGAGAGGCCTCTAATAATTTCAAGGTGAACAAACAATTCTACACACATTTTATGACCACTAACTCATACATAACACTGGTGTTAGAGATTACATTGAAGAAAAACATACATAAATATGTCCCACAGAGGGAAATTTTATCAGATGCCCAAACAAATATGTATGGTATACACAGACACATTAGGAAAGGCCTGAACAACACATATAGCAGAGAATTGTGCTTTACTTGCTAACATCTAGGAAGTATTGGTTTTATTCTGTGGCAGCTGTTTTCCGTCATTAAATATATTTTGTATATTTGCAGCTATACACAGCATCACACATTATTTATCAGTATTAATTATCTTACTGTCATGCAGTTTAAGATTACAGTGTCTATACTGGAAAAGACAGGGTGGGTTACAGAATGGAGTTATAACGTTAGACAGCAAGGCTCAAACTGAAAGGCAATAATCATACATTTGTATTACACAATTCTGTGATCAAATTTTAAGAGATAAAAGTCATAGTGATAACATGATATTTGGTAGGACCGCTCAGGAGTGACCAGATTTTACATGACCATGTATTCATCTTTTTTTTTGTTTTTTTGAGCCGTGCAAGCTGAAGGGTCATGAACACACAGGGTATCAAAACAGACAGGTTAGACTCAGTGGCAACATGGAACATTTGGGATCAAGTGAATAAAAGACAGAATCACATACCCATTTTTCCACATCAACTAGCTGTAGAAAGAAAAAGCAAGAAATCAGTAAATCTCTTTCCTTAAATACAGCATAACAAAGTCTATTTTGAAGTCAACATTTCACATTTTCAGAAATGTATCTAGTATGAAAGAAAATGTATTCTATTCCACAGCTTCTAGGAATGAAGATATTCTCCTGGCATCTTCTCTTTAAAATGCCGATACCCCACTTTCTGTCTTTATTTTGTGGAACGCACTTCAAAGTCTGTAAGTCAAAAATATCCATCTAAAATCAGGTAACAGGTAGCAAAGGAAGACTGATGCTGAATTAATTCCACATTGTATTCAGTACCAACCAGTCAAAAATGCAGAACACAGTATCCCACAAATCATATCTCCATTTCCTCTTGAGTAAAGCTCTGCCATTAGTGAACATCGTTCACTTGAAAAGGTTTCATTGCTGCTATTCATGATTTGCCATTTTAATGAATGCCATAAGTATAAAATTTAAAATTAGGGGTACCTGTCAACCCCTGACCCTACAACCTGCAGCATATGAGAATATCTTGCATAAGAGCAGAGAACAGCACATCAAAATGTCATTCATTTCTTCAATGGGGAAAGTGAGAATGACTCCAAAAGCTTAAGGTTTTATATTAACAAAACTGTTTCAGGATTCATTAAGGAAACAGATTTTAAATTACTCTCTCTAAAAAGTCTTTGGACTATCTTACTGTGTCAGAAAGGATTGAGAATATCTACTAGAATAAATTTCAGCTACTAGAACAGTTAGTATGGCACTACCTATTAAAGACTTAGTTGGCACTAAGAGCAGTATATCTGAAGTAGATTTGTCTCGGGACTTCACACAGAAAACACTGCAGAATATCATGCCTTCAGTGGTTTTACTGCAGGCACATATTGACCTTTTATTAGCAGATGCCACATAAAAGTTTACTAATTTAAGATAGCTTAGTGCAAAGCAGGAGTAATTTTCAAAACCAGTAATATTTGGATGTCAACTTGCTTGTGAAATTACTGTAATAAAAGGCAATGTATTTCGTTCTCATCTGTTAAAATAGCTCCATTCAAAGTAAATTTTCTCACTTTTCATATAAATTTCAATTAAAGAGCAGCTTTGTATTTTTGTTCAGTGCTGCTAGTACACAAAATTCTGATTTTCCCCTATTTATTTTTTAGCAATCTTTACTGTGTCTTTTCTTATTAACTACAGCTGCAGAAATGCCTCCTAAAAAACAGCTAAGTGTTTTAAAACAGATACGATGTAAGAAAAGGTTTGATAAGATGTTGATAAGTTATAAAAGTAAGCAATGATTTAAATCAAAATGCAACTACACTGTCTTAAAAAAAAAAAAAAAGACTAAGGAATAGCCAAATTAGATTTATGTATAAGTATGTCATTTATTACCTTGCCTTTGATACACCTTTTGCTTTATTAAAATTGTGTATGCTCTGAAAACAGCACTGCAAGGAATTTGCCTGCATGACAATGCTAGAAAGAGGCGATGCATGCTTTATTGCCTTGCTCTGAGAAGAAATTGCTGTCCCAAAATGTAAGTGAACAAGGCAACCTCAACCATTATCAGAGAGAATCCACTCAAAGCTCAACATACATTAGCAGTTTTACAATTAATTGCCATATAATTGCTGAATTGTTCATTTACTTTATTTTAATGGACACCAGCTAGCTTCAAGAGTCAAGTGCAATATTTGCCAAGTATTTATACATGGTATACACTAATTCTGTATTGGTATACTCATGTTTAAATAGAATTGTCAACAGTAGTTGCTCAGGACAACCACTTGAATGGTGCATGTACACTTGTCAAACCGTGCAGTCTGACACCTACACAGGAAGGACTATGAATTTATCCAGAGATATCTGATTCTGAAAGTGTGGTACAGTGCACGGCACAATAGAATCTTTCATTCGTCATTACAGCCATATTTTACAGGCCTTCTGCTGTGAGCTTCGTCAGAGCCCTCCCAGGTCTGCTGTGCTCCCGTTTCACCTGTGGGAGAGTTCTTTGAGTGACTCAAGCCAAGAGAAGACATTTCTTTCTTAAAGACCACTTTGTCCCAAGTTCTAAAACTTGTTTGTGCAACATATGGAGATAAAATTTTGTCTCCTTTTGGAACCTGTTCTGGAGGACTTGTGACCTTGACATTTACTATCCCATTTGGGGGCGGAAAAAAGCATAAGCATGATATAATAACATATTCACTCATCTGGAAATCCCTAGGAGTGCAGATTAGGTAAAGCTAAAAATAAATAAGATGATTCATATCCAAGAGTAATCTTCCTAATGTAGACAAAATAAATGTAAAGCTCACAGAAATTAAAGGAAACGATGGATACCTCAGTCTAGAGCTTGTATCTAAGATCTAAGCTATGATTCAGAAAACAAGCAAGCAGATGCTTCACAGCACGTCTAAATAGAGATTCTGTTTCACACTGATACCTCCAACTTTTGTCTGTCTTCAAGACTACAAGGAACCCCTTTTCCCGTTGGGGAATCCCACTGGATTCCCCAGTACACATCCAAATTCGGGAAACACTAAGATTCAAAGTTTCTGTCGCTGTATATACATTGGTCATTAATCCAGGGGGAGAACAAAAAAGAAAAAATTAAAAACCTAACAAAACAAAACAAACAAACAAACAATTCACATACACACCAGAAACTGAACAAACAAACAGAAAAACCCACAAACTAGCAACATTCTCTTCTACCAGACCACATTTTGTTATCTCCCTTTTTCGGAGTGCTTAATGCTCCTTGGACTTGAAATGACCTGTTCTTGCCATAAATTACTCAGCTTAGGTTTTTCTGAGTTGTTCATCTGTAAGGAGGTGTAGATCTTTCAACTGGTCTAGGAAGGTTTAAAGTTTAGGAAGGGTTTGGGGGATGGCAGGCAGGGACTGGTAGTCCCTTCTTAAGTTCCCTCTCACTGGGGCATCTCACAGTAACTGCTTCATTTCAATCATACATTACGTTAAACACAGTCCAAAAGAACAGTACAATCATTGATTTAATAAAGCACAGGAATTGTTTCCTTGTCACAAAAAAAGAAATCCAAATCCCTGGAGTTGAATAACTATTCTTCATCTGGCTCATCTTCTCTCCTGGCTATTAAGTCACATTGCCATGAAAAATAAAACACTTAGGTAGGCATATACTGATTTTTCTCTTTTTCTTTACCCAAAGACTATCTGGATTTACAACATTTCCTCCAGCAGAGGATGCAGGATCCATATTAAAACATATATACCTCAAAGGCAGTGTGCTACTTAGAAATATGCTTTCCTCATGTACCTGAGTACTCAAAGATTTTCTGAGGGAAAAAAACATGACCCTGTCTAACACTGGATATCAAAATTTGGTGGGTACATTGCCATATGACAAGTCTGAATTCTGTTGTGGAAACTGAGAACATATAGCAAAACTTTTGTCTAAAACTTTAATAAAGATAAGCAAGGGGAGAATAAGTAAAATTAAACTAGATTCCAAATTGAATTGTATTCTTTGCTTCTTTTACAACACTTGATTAGCTTCTTTTATTAGACACTTTGATTATCTAAATTTAATACTTAACAGGCTAATTTATGATATGTCTTCTCTTCCACCCCAGGGTTGTCTTCCAGTGTAGACTTTTGTCTTCAGGATGCTTTAAGAGCTGTGCTTTCATGTCTATTTGGTTTAACTCCTTCTCTGCATGCAACTTAGATCAGAAGATGTTACTAAGCAGAAACAAAGTAACTTCTCTTCCCTCAAAATAATTTTTTACTGACCATCACCCTAGAAAGAAAACTTTGAGCACATTAGCGCTCCAAGGCTCATGGTAAGGCTGGAAACAGGCTTGCTGCTATCTACCTCCAAAATAGGAAACTTGTCTAGGATAATAAAAATGTTTACTTTCATGCCATACATCCTCATCCCAAACATGGTGCACACACTAAAGAGCCCATGTGCCAGGCCAGAAGTATTTTTTTGTCACAATTGTGTGATTTGAAATAGATAATGATTTTATTCTTGTCCTTGCTTGACCCTGAGGATAAGCAGAGTGCAAAAATACTGTGCCTGCCATTCTTGATCTTTTCCAGTACTTGCAGTTGATCAAAGTGCAGTTGATCAAAGCTGTCTTATTCTTTTTGTGCCTTATTTGAAATGGCCTGCTAACAATCACTTCTGATGCTAAATAAGGTTCACTGAGGAGAAAATGACAGTACTTGTTTCTCTGCCAAAGTTCCACACTTTTTTTCCCACTGTTTTACTTCCTATTTGCAGTATGGCATCTTTAAAAGAGCTGTGAGTAGTCAGTTTTTTAAGCAGAAAAAGACCCTAAACTATCTCATCTTCTCATGAAGTTTTCCACTGGTAGCAAATATCTATGTTCACCTACATGATACAAAAACTCACACTGCATTAAACACTGAGATCCTCTCCTTCCTCTTCTTTCTGTCACTTTCTTTCTTTGTAGGAAAAAAGCACTTAGGTCATGTAAACTCAAAGGCTGGGAGAGCAGACCTTGCAGTAAGTACAAGCTAACATTGTTGGACATAGCAACTCTGTCCCTCTTTATGACACACCACCATCTGATAAAGACTTATCCAAAGAATTTCTTAAGAAAATTACTGCACTTTGTTATTTCAGTGAGTTATGCCTGGTACCTGTAGACAATTCTTAGACTAATGAAAAAACTCGAAGTATAAAAATAAGAAGCTATAACTTGGCCTTCTTGCTCAGAAGTTTGATTAAGAAAATTTCCTGGTCAGGAAAGGTAGTGCTAGGAAACTAAAACAGCTCTGGCTTGTTATATCAAGAAACCTCTGGTTCATTTCTGATCCTTCCTTCCTACATGTGGGAGTTCTTCTGGCAAACCTGAAAACATTTTCAGCCTGTCATATTCACAGCTGCTGTTAGCTTCCAAATAGGTTATTAACTAGGCTACTTTAATGTGAATCAGAGAGCTTAAATTTTCAAGAGTGCATTTAACTGCCAATCTTCATACTTTTTTTAAGGAAGTACCTTGATAACTTGGCTTATTCATTAACATACAGAACACTTATTAAAAGAAATGGGAGGTGTTACCTCTTTCCGCTGGCACAAGGGGTGAAATTACTTTCGCCCTCCTCCCATGCTGAGAAAATGACAAAGCTGCCAGCTCTCCGTGTTATCTTGCTGCTTACTAATACAAAGTAATTAATGAATTCAGAGTTCCACAGTTGGAGATAGGTGATTTGAATATTCAAAAATCCATCAGCTACAGTTGCATTCCTATCCCAAAATGGCTCCATTCTGTCTTAGCAGCACAGGAAAGCTTTTTAGCTCTGTGAGAAAGCACACATTTTCTCTATCCCTTAAACACAGAAGGATGATTATACGTGCAAGACACTTGCATGTGATGATTCCTTCACATAACTCTTCAGATCAGAGGATAAAGGCTTCACTTTAATCCCCTCAGCAAAGACTATCCCACACATGAAATTAGACAGCAGTTTGCTGGTCAGTGGCACAGAAAACAGATTTTAATAAAACAAGGCACCAAGAGGAGTGATTAATCAGCCATGACTGGATGATTAGATGGAGTTAATAAGCTCACGATGCAATTTAGCTAGAATGTTTCCTAACTGATGGGTTATCTGCAGACAGCATTTTCCTGAAAAATGAAGTTGTCAAATATTAGAGGTTGTGAAATTAAATTTTTTCATATTACAGAAAGAGTTCAGCTTTGAATTCACACACAACGTGTGCAACCAAATGCTTTCATTCTCCTAATAAGGTCTGACGTAGATTTATGAGTGCACAAGTCTGAAAAACTCCTAGCCCTTATTACAATGCTTTACCACAATATTACTGAGACTTTTAAATAAAAGATATTTGTTTGATGGCTATTTTCTTATATTGTCCATGAGTTATTTCTGTCTCCATTTCAGTGCTTCTTTAACGTAATTGGATTGGGGGGGGAGGGGGAGGGCAAGGCAATATTTCTTCTGATATTTGGAAGAAAACACTGACATTCTAGAAGTAATGTTACTAAGGAAGGAAAGAAAAGTTGGATATTAGTGTCAGTAAGCAGACTGCATACTAGTCAATCAGTGCTGCTCCAAAGTTAAGATCTGTTAGTAAAAGGAAGGAGACAACAATGTATAAAAACAATCAGTCTCACAAGATTGAAAAAATACGCAGTAGACCAAAAAATAACAGCATAAATAAAGTAAATAAAAGCTATCAAAAGAAATAAAATTAAAAAAAAAAAGAAAGATGTTGTATGGATGCAAAAGAAACAGATACTTGTCTTTTATTGATGTACTCTAAAATCAGCGAAAAAAACCAGTGTCAGTTTTATATTAGAAAGATAATTAATTCAATAGCAGTCTATTTATTTGGTTACACCAAGCTGCAGAACAAATGAAACTTTTAGCTAAGCATTTCCTCACAGATTGAAGTCGTCACTTAGACACAAGGGAATGTTATGTGTTTGCATCCCTCCCTTTAATAATCACTTTCACAATACCATTTTCAAGAAGCTCTTTCCAAATTCCAACTACAATACAGTTCCTTCATATTTGGTTCTCTGAATCTGACTTCTTCATAAGTCCAGTCTTGCCCTCAATTTGAACTGATCCAATAGACCAAAACAAAAACAGGAAACTGATGGAAATGAAAAAGCCACCGAGAATTAGGAAGCAAAAGAAAGGCAATTTCTCTTTATGAAATGCAGTTAGATTATAAAAAGGAGATGGTTATGAACCAAAATTGCCTAACTGCTTTAAATACAAGCAGAATAAGCATGTAAGAAAGAATTTATAAGATGCTTCCTACTCTACTGTATTTAAACCAACAGCTATATTTGTAGCCTTCAAATCCTCAAGAGATTTCCATGTCAAGTCACATGGAAAGCCCCCTAAATGCTGTCCTGTCTTATCCAGAAAAGGTTTCAAAGAGTGGCCTGTGGTAAAAGACATTGTGAATATGATGCTAGGGTGAAAAAAGAAAGGAGAATAAGATGAGAGAAAAATGTTTTAGCATGAAACAAAATTTTTGTACTTCATTGATAAATTATATCAAGCAGAATTGATCCATTTTAACCATGAAGATCCATAAATCAGTTTATTTCATTAATCTCCTGCTTAAGCTTTTAGATTCTTGTGTTAACACAATATTTTTCTTTACTTTTTTATATCAAATGAATAAAATCTTGAAGTCATCTACAAAAATGATTAGAATTTTACTGGGAAAAGCTGGAAAAGTCACTGGAATTTCAGAAGAAATCTCAGTAGAAAGCTTATTGCATGTTCTATTTCTTCTCTCAGCCCATGCCATGGCATACATGAGTTGAGAAAGAACTCAGGTAGGGTCAGAGATCTGAGCTACGAAAAGGCTGTGCAGTCTCAAAACCAAGCAAGTCTGTGTTTAAACTGTTATTTCCACACAAAGGTCTCAGTTCCCTAAAAAAAGTTTTATTTTATACTTTGCAGCTTCTTGGAATACTTAGAGAGTCACAAGAAGCACTGGAGTCTCATACTTCTTGCAGTAATACCAAGAAAGCATACAGAAAGAGAATTGTGGTCTTCTGGGCAGAGGCAAATGCTGGCTGCCTAATATGCTCCTCTGAAGATCTCCAAGCACACCAACAGGGTGTTTCTTTAAGACAAAGGTTTTGTATTTCCCTAAGTAATGTACCTAAAAAATAGTGACATATGGCTGAGGAGAGAGATTAAGAAATTTCTTGGAACAGCCAAAGGATTTAATCAGTCACTGACATTATTAAAGTTGGGCAAATGCACAAATTCTTTTGAAGTAGCCGAGCTATACGCAGTAAATGGTTCATATTTTAACAAACAAACACCACCAGGAAATGGAATTTTACAGGAATATCAAAATGCATGAATACCCAGGTAACTAAAATAGTCTGTTGCCAAATGACCTACATGTACACTAGACTATGTGTATTTACCACATTAAATAATCACCACTAAGAAAAAACTAGATTTCCAAATTTGTCGCTTTCCTTCTTCTATTTGTGTACTGCTATCTTGTGACTCATCTCAATATTTTTTTAAATAGAAACATCTTTCCAAAAAAGTGAGTGTTCTGCATATTTCTCAACAGACTGTCAGCTATCAGAGGCTGCTTCAGGAGTGGAAGCTGCATGTGCCACCATAATTACAAGCACATTCCACTCCATCAGCAGTATCTGCAGAAACAAGTATTAACTACAAAAATCATATACAGCAATACAGGACTCCCTAAACTGAAGCAGATGACAATACCCAGCATAATTAGAACATAGGTTTACTAGTAGAAGTCTGAATACTCTCTGTTCTTGTCAAGATTTTTTTCTTTGCTCTGACTACTCAGAAGAACGTTATTTCCATAAAGAAAAATAAGGCGTGAGCTTTTACCCCTATCACATAAAGAAGGAAATCAATGCCTTATCTATTTATGCACTGAGGGAATGACAATTATTTAAAGGACTAAAGGGTAACTAACTGTCAAACTAGCAAATGCTAAAAAGACAGTAACCTAGGCAGAAAGAGGAGACTGCAGGGGAAAGGGAGGACAATCTTCAAAGAACAGCAAGTACCATTTTTGTCAAAAAAAAATTTTTGGATCAAGATCAAAAACCTAACAATGCGGGGATAAAACCTCCCCTTCTCACTTATCATGTTTACAGTACTCTAAAACACAGGTTTCAATTTTCACTTAAAAAAATGAAGGACAGGAGCATACAAAGAGGTCAGGAAGAGTCATAGAGAGCATATTCTCCCTTTTTAAACCTGAATGCATGTATGTGTGTGTGCATACATGTATATTTATTAACCATGCTTTTGAAGTGAAAGAAGTCAATCCAGACTGCCTGCAGGAACACAGCAGGAGCCTTAACTGCAGCTGAGATCCTGAAAACACTCCAAAATGGATCCTGCTGGCGTGGGACCCACTCCCCACCACAGAGGCAGCTCAGCAGGTTGGCTGCACAGGCTGCCGCAGGCAGGGACAGCTCCCTCCCCTGTCCTGGAGCCTGCAGTCCTGACCAAACCTTGCAGGAGCGAGGCCCTGCTCACAGAGTGGCCACTCGAATGCTAAAAAACTAAAATCCAAGTTTAGGAAAAGCTGAGTGATCCTGACTCATCCCGAGGCAAGCTCGTGTTCTATAGGTGGATGATCCTACCACTCAAAAAGTCAAGTCAGTGCCCCGTTGAAGAGCAAGGGTTCACTGCTCACTCAGGGGTTTCTCTGCTGTGCTCAGGTCCCAGACTCAGCAACAAATAAGGCACCTGGAGCCCAGGCACAGAATCTCACCTCTGCCAACAGAGTTGCTCCCTGCTCTCAGCCTCTCTTTGTTCACTTAACGCCCCTGGTCTTAAACCCCTTCATTTCTTTCACTTTCCTTCCCTCCACCCTCAACTCAACAGTTCATACCATCCTGCTAAGTAAATAAAAAATGGTAATTCTTTATGGTAAGAGAGAAACAAAACCTAGATAAGTTAACTTTAGACCTGAAATAGTGTAGCTCTCACACTGCAGTAGTACTTAAATACTTTAAAGTGACCGATACACTCACCTTCTTGGAAGGCGCTTGTTCCATTATAATAATTGAAACAAACCATTTGATGACTCTCCAGCAAAACATTACAAAACCAGAAACCTTCTTGGTGAATCAACACTACCATAGTCACTAAGGAATAGCTGGGCATCAAAACAAATCATTTCTCCACAGACGAATGGTCGTTCCAGAGACAAGATACGTGTGAAATAACACTTGTTCTCACTAAACCTATTAATTTTGCTAAGATACCGTAGATTTGTTCAGTGATGTACCTACCATGGATTCAAAATTCCTATTGCCTTGGGGAGATGCAATTACATACATGCAGATGAATCTTCATGCGTAACATCCCTATCCAGACCTGCTCAGCAACAGAGTTCCTTGACAGCCATCAGGAAATCATGCATGTTTATCACCAACTCTGACAGACACACCACAGAAGCAATACAGAGATGAACCCAGCTCCTCCCCAAACTCAATTCCTTCCCACTTCCTGTTCAGGACAGGAATCCAGTCTGCTCAATCCTACTCACTCTCACTAGTTCTGCTAGTTCTATCTCTTCTTTTAAATGCTACCCTTGTTGGTGTTGTTCAAGTGTTACCCCTTTGGGGAGGACCATTCACATCCAAACTTAAACAATATGGAAGTCTATGATGCATATAGAGCATCATTAGAATCAAAAGCACCCCAAGGTGCTGAACCCTGCAGGATAAGGAGAGTTAGAAACAAACTCACATTACGAAAATATTGACTGAATTTGAGGGTTGGGGTGGTTTGTTGTTTTCTTCAATTAATGTAGAAGGTATTGGTACGTCCTGGAGGTTGAGCACACTGAACACATTTCAAGAGGGAGAATCCCATGTGAAATCTTCCAGCTCCAGCTGCTGAGATCCTACGGAGCTGCCTGATAGGAGACTAGTTTCTTGCTATACAGTACTGCAGACGCAATTAACTTTTTCCACACTGCTAGCCTCTGTAGTGTTGCTATGCATTTCCTAGGACTGAAAACATTTTATACCACTCACCCAAATATTCTTTAAATTTGCTATTATAAGTCACTGAGTTGGAACAAAGGATCCTTCTTTCTTAAATTTTGAACCAACCTAGCCAAATATTTCAGGAAGCTATTCCTATAAGAAGCCATTACAAGACAAATGTAGATATGGAAAATTTTCATGTATATTATGAGATTTATATATTGAGTACAAGCAGTCTGTTTAAAAACATTGAATAATTATGAATTCCTTTCTCAATATAACCGGACAAAAGTGAAAGTTATGGTTTGTTTAATTTAAGGTCTTGGGCTTTACAAATAATTCATCTTACAGCTGTGCTCATTGCAAAAGAAGAAGAGAACACAATA
This sequence comes from Eulacestoma nigropectus, assembly GCA_013397775.1. NCBI lineage: Eukaryota > Metazoa > Chordata > Aves > Passeriformes > Eulacestoma > Eulacestoma nigropectus. Next base: position 431,632 of record VZTE01003592.1, read on the forward strand.
TTTGAGTATGATTTTATCCAGGCCTTGTGTCGGCTGTGAGATTAATGTAAAACTGCACTTTGAACAATCAGTAGTAGAAGAATTGTAGCAGACAAGAACCATATATAATCATGAACAATTTAATATTTCAAAACACTTTTGACTAAGCTAAAGCATAAGGTTTTCGTATTTTCACAAAGATATGCTAACTTTTACCAAAAAAAGCTAACAAATTTAAGGCAAACAGAAAAATGTCACTGTTCTATGATGCAGCCTTTCAAATGTCCATAACCTTTTCAACATCAAATCTGCCTCATGCAACACAGAGATGAGAGGGTGGTCACTTATTATTTTGTTTCATTCCAGCTTGTTGTGGAACCATTGTACTAAATATTGATAAAAAACCTCTTCTAATGACATAACAATTAAATGTCATCAATTTTATGATATTCACTACTGCAAAGCTAACCTCACAAATATTAATTCAATTTTCACAACACCCCAGATGACATATCAACAGTTTTAAAGAATTCACTAAAATCAATGTAATACACAAACCAGGGAGGTCAGTTTAAGATGCCTAGGACCCAATTTCTAACATTATTTTATGTGTAGCTTTCATCAGCTACGGTCCTCAACACATGCACAAATCAGTCCTGATGTATGAAGACAAACAAAACCAGAAAAAAATGCAACTAGCAATCACTGCTTAGATTATTGATTCCAACTGCTTATCTACACTGGTCTGGTTTAAAAACTCAATGTGTTACTAGTTTTGTCGAGACATCTGGTAGCATTAAGAAAATGAGTGGTTTAGGAGACTATCTCAGCTTTACATAGGACTGAGCAGCAACATTGAGACTCTTCAGCATTCTAGAACAGCATCTGAATGTGACGATCTGGTGAGTTTTATCTTTTCATCTTGTATTTTGCATAAATAGCCTTTAGTACATCAATTCCAACTGCTGCTAAAAAAAAAAAAAAA
>VZTE01003592.1:432642-476590 GCA_013397775.1 Eulacestoma nigropectus
AGGACTTGGTTCTGAAGACAAATTTAACTATATGATTTTAGTTTTTCTGTGGTTAAATTTCATTTAAAAAACCCCGAGCTCTTTCAGGACCTAACAGGGAATCTTTACTGAAAAGTGTCACTATGTTGCCATCCTTTATTCTAACAAGGTATAGGTTATAAATGGCACAGGGATGACACCTATAGAATTGACAGGTAAAAGGCATAAAAACAGTCAATTCCCTTCTTTTTTCATCCAAGGCAAAAAGCCACAGAGTACACCTTGAGTTCCTTGGTCTAATCTCTCTGCCAGTATTTCTCAGCTGTCCTCATGGCAGCTCAATACATCGAAGTGCCAGTTTCAGTGACTTCAGTGTTTATATTCAGCCAGTAACTTTTTGTCCAGCTATTCTCAGTTTCTTTCCTCAGACCAATTCTGAACCAATTCTTGTTTTAATCCTCACTATTCCATTCCACTTCAATGGTGGAACAGAATTGGCTACAGTTCTCCATAAGTTCAACTGCAACAGTGCCTGAGTACTCCAAGAACATCATCCCACAATCAGATTTTTCCTTCCACAACCAATGTTCTTCTTCAGATGGGTTAGGAGAACACCCAAAAGTATCAAACAGAAAGAAGTCTACTTCCAGCTCTGAACCTCCATCTCTCTGCAAGACCAACCCTCAGGAGCTGATAGTGGCATGGACAGAGTTTCACATCTTCATTACCAACCAGGAGGACAAGATAGAGCTTCCAAGCACAGCAAATTTTCATGGCATACAGTATTAGAATAGCACAGTTGCTGGGCAAATAAATACTGGGGGAAAATGCAGCAAACTGCACACTGAAGTGTTCAGTAGATAATAGAGCAACTACGATCAGTTTGCAGGAAACTAAAAAGGGATTTAACCCTACATTTCATTTTCCATAAAAGTAAACAAATTTCAAGCATACTAAGGCAAATGAGAGCAAAATTTTTTTTCCCCTGTATAATGAAGTCTAGGTAAACAAATAACAAAAAACCACTTCAGGATTTCTCAGAAAGAAAAAAGCAAATACAGTGTGATTTTCTGAATAAGCACTTAAAATTATCTCAGTATAAATTCTGGAGAGTCCTACACTCTCCTGATGTATTTTAGTTTCTACTTTATTATGTCATTCAAAACACAGAAATTGTAACTATGTATACATTCACTTTCTTGCTACAGGTGGCATGCAATGAAATCCTTACTTATTTCACTAGTACATTTTTTCTAGTAAGCAATCAAAAAGCTGACATTTGAAGTGAGAGGACACAAAAGCAACTGAGAGAAATCCATTGGGTTCCATTGAGGATAAGTGAGTTCAGAGCATCTCTCCTGCTGGAGTCATTAAAACACAATTCCAACAGAAACACATTACACTCCAAGTGCAGATGATTGTACTGGTGAGCAGTTCATGTAGCATGAAGCCTAGCCATTAACAAAAGAATTGAATGTTCCACACACTTTGCCAATAAAATTGGAAAAAACAAAAACCAACAAAGAAAAAAAATCTACAGCAGTCTCATACTCCTATATACACCCGAACAAAAAAAGCCCATGCATATGCCTCGTGTTGGCAGAACAAAGGACAGATCAACAAACAGGAGCTTCAGAAGCTCTCACCAAAATAGATGTCTCTTACTCTACACAGTCCCAATGACATGAGATTTTCATGTGGATGTATAGTACAGCAATAGAATTGGGATGGTTTGGCACTCACCAGTCTTCTGGTAGACCAGAATGAAGAGAATGTTTTACCACTGCTGACAGAAACTAATTAAAGCTGCTGTAAAAGACAGTTTATTAATAGAGTTCTCAATCACTCCAATGGATGGTGCAGTTAACAACAGTTCTCTGTATGGGATACAAGATCTCTCATCCACGCACAGATGCACACCCCACTGGTATGTGAAAGCAAGTCACATACACTTGTATTTGTATGTGCCATATATAAATAGACATACATATATATAGTCTATTCACCAGGTATGGCATGTAAAATATAATCCAGAATCTTCACATTTCAGAAGTCTCATTTATTACAATTACCATGGAGGACTACAAAAGATGTAACAAGGCGAAAAAAGAGTACATTATTTATATAATGAGACTGCTGGATATATTTCAGAAAACACAGACAAAGCAAGTGTAACTCAAGGAATACCAGGCATTTCTTTTTTGTTCTAGCCAACATAGATGATAAATGATTTTGTGCTTGTCCACTTACGGGAAAATATCCTTTAAATGCCAAAATAATTTAATTTCCTGTACCTAGTCACTGTGCCTGAAACTGGTTCTGATCTCTTTGAAGTAATAAAATCATTAGAACAGAATCAAAGTTCAAACTAGCCCCTTGTTATATATATACAGATAGTGGTGTTTTGAATACTCAGACTGTCCCATGAGAAAAAGATAATTCATATTGAATCATATGAAAAACCCTCTGAAATATAGTTCAAATAAGAGTCAGTAAAAATGGGCTTTATGAAAGTTACCTTAATTTTAGTCTGCACACCCTCTTGGCAAATTTATATCTTAATACCTATTTTTCATGTAGCCTGTTTGCTTGAGGGTTATTTAAAAAGAAAAACCTTTCAGACAAAATCTAAGTCATTTTTGAACCAATTGAGGCTAAGAAAATACCTGACATTCTTCCATGTCAAATGTGTCTGGATACCTTTTCTTCTGGATACCCTTTTCTACTGCGTATACAGTAGGACAAAGGGAATAATTTTCCTTGTCATAAAATGTGAGACTGGTAATAGCATACAATGTACAGGTCTGTTATTTAACTTTTATGAAAAAGACATTTAAATCTCAAAACTGAAAGAAGCCACAAATTTATAAATCCCTCCCTCGCACCTGAAACATGGCAACTTCCGTCCCATGTCCCTGTGACACCTCTTCTCAGGGAAAGAAAGCAGTGCAGAAGGTGCAATAGCACAAGAGCAGTTGACGGTAATGCAAGAGACAGCTTTGCCTTTCTTTCCTCTTATAGGGGCATAAAGTTAGATCCCCTTCTCCTACCCAATATCCACCACATCCGGAAGAACTATCTAACCCCGTTTCTTATATTGTTCATATTGTCCAGAAATTGCAGACGTTACTGAATTGAAGAGCACTAAGGGATAGATGGCCAGACTTCATTTCCTAAGAAAATTAGGGAAAATTTACAGGAACTGATTTGATTATGGCATTTAATCACTTTCACAAGAAGAAAGTACTAGATGATAGAGGTCTTGAATCTAGGAAATGAAGATGTGATTTAAAAGAAATTAAGATTTTAAAAAAAAGAAAAAAAAATTCAAAAAAACTACCCAAAAAAAATAATCAGAGGGAAAAGAATCAGAAGCAAAACACAGTTCCAACAGGTTGCAGTGACCATTCCTAAATTATTCCAGAAGCTACGGATTCGCCTTTTCAGGATCATTCCAACTAATGAGCTTTAATGAAATACAAGGTACTTGGGTCCAGAGATGGTTCCCTGGAAATAACAACCAGGCTAAGAATAGATGGCCTAAATGCTTTTTGTGGTCTTAAATGCTTTATAAAAATTTAAGGACTTCCATTTTCATCTTTCATCTACTTTTCTAATCATAAAAAGTTACACTTAAAAACCAAGCCAAAATGATTACGAAATAATACCTAGGCTGTAGGTCACCCTTGTGTCTGACAGTGCACCTGTAATTCTGCTTGCCCAACAGAGCACAGCCCAGACTATGTGATGACACTCCTCATTTATATAATTATTTACTCTTCTCTCTCCACAGGATTCCTCCCTTTCTCCTTATCTGTTTCTGGTTTGTTGGTTTTTGATTTTTGTTTCTTTCCCGCGGATGAACTGATAAAAGTGGTACATGCATATAGCACTCCAGACCCCAGCAAAATAAAAAAAATTACATGTTTAAAATGAAGAGTGTAAATAATGCTACCTAAGCAAACAAACAAGGTTGTGGTTTTATTTTTGAAACCAAAACTATTCAATCAAGCGATGAATTTCAATGTTTTAATAAATTGCCAGAGCTAAGCATAGTATTTTACAGGGAAACAATGAAACCTCAGAGCACAAAATACTACTCAGTGCCTAGAAGAAACAGAGCACTACACACATTCTTTGTTATGAAATTTCAGTCATTTTCCACTGTTGCCTTTCATACTAGCATTAACCTGGTTCAGGAGAGTGAAGTAGGTATACTCAGACAGATGGACCACTGAACTCATGAAGTATGGAAGTTCTCGTTTTGGAATTCTTGCACTAAAAAGGTATTGCAGGTTATTGCACAGGTAATCTTGCACATTTAATGCATACTGAGAAGTAGCAGTTAATCCAGTAAGTGCACACAGTTATTCTTTCTTAGGCAGAAGAAGGCTTCTTATTGTTCTGACTCAAGTCAGCGTGAGATTTTGTTCATATTACTCAACCATTACATTACTGCTAACATACCTGTTATATAACAAGAATACCTATTATATAAACATAGCATTCAAAAGATTACACAACACAAAAAGCAAACCAGCACAAGGAGACCTCTCATAAGCACAGCATCTTAATGATTTCTACTGTAACGAAAAGCAACTGAGGACTGAAAAGATCTCCCTTTGCAGGATTCTTTCCACTAGAAAACTGAGGTCATGCTGAACCCAGTTCATAGCACCAATTTGTCAAAAAATTGCTATACTTTCTTCTAAGTGAAGTGAAACACTGCCATTTTAATAAAAAGAATTGATGCTTCTCCCGGAAGGTAATAGTCCTTCAGGTAAGACAAATTACCTCTTATCTTAAAACTTCTTTTAACAGTTACTTCAAACAAATATGAATCTGTCTATAAAAGTACCTGCTCTGTGGTATACAAATATAAATGCAAAGGAAAAATCTGTGTATTTTTCATAGATTCTACATACAGATACCAAATGTCAGTTCTATTCATTTATCAGCAAGTACATATTCAGTCATTTTAATATCATCATCACTCTTGACTTGCAGAGACCTACTAAAAAGAAAAATATTGACATTGACAACAACATGACCTTGTGTTCATCTAAAAACTATTATTTTCAAGATCGTTCTCTTCTAATATCAATATATCAATATGCAAGAGACACAAGCAGATTCCTAATGCATTTCTACAGAAGCCATCAAAATTTGAAGTAGAAACATATTTATGATTTACTGAACATCATCTCTCTGTGTTGGTATAGCTGTAGCTCTATCTTCTGCTAGTGTTGGCATTTAATAGGTGCTGAGAGCACAGTAAACTACTCTGTAAACAGCCAACAGCCACATAATAACCACACTCAACTTTGCTTTCTCTTTCTTGTGCACATCTTGGAACACCTTTGAGTACAGAGCACTGTAGATCAGTGCAGCCGCCATTAGTTTTATTTAGGCATGGGTGTAAGTGTCCAGAACTCTGACCTTCATAGTTATGCACAGAAAACATCAGTAAGTGTTTCCAGAAAATACCAGATTACCACCATAGTATGTCTCATTGGTCAGTGTGTTCTACAAGAGTCTTTTCTACTCACATCTAGTGCAGAAAATAGTCCAAAACTAGTGAAAATATTCCACCTGAGACCCCTACAAAGCTCTCTTAAGTCTGCCCTCTTCCCAGCAGAATACCCGAGCTCACATTTTCTAGGCATTCTGCAGAGAAGTTTGTTCATTCTCTCATGTTCTCTGGGTATGATCTCTGTATTAAAAGCAAATATTCTCTTAACACATGGCCTCAACACTCTGCTAAAGTCAGTGCAACAGAAAATCTGCCAGTTGATGTTATGTTTTAAAGAGAAGTTTCAATACTTCATATTTAAAAATCGAATGCTTTTTCATTCACCGTATTCTGCCCTATAGCATTACTTTATCACACATTCCCCTACACTTCCTTTAGTTCATGCACCTGCTCACATCTTTTGGGAATAAACAGAAAGAAAACTATTGCTCTACTTCACACTTGTGGCCGTACACAGTTATCACTGTACATCCTGGGGTTTGGACTGTGATTTTTGACATTATGCCTGTTATGTGTCTGTCCTTTTTATTTTTTTCCCTGTGAGTTTGCTTGCTCTTGGTTTCAGTATTTGCAAAGTAAAGGAAGAGGGGTTTAGAAGTACATATCTGCTTACTCTGGTACCACCTCTTCTCTCAGGTGTGCTTTCCATTCTCTTGGAACAAATTCTCACTGGCAGAACACATTCTGGATTATTCATGAGAGTGCTCCCAGACTTCGTTTCCCAAAGATCATTTTCAGTCTAAGTGCCTGGCATTTCATGGGACTGACTATATTAATTTAAAATTTGGTTTCTTGAGGCATTCCCATAAATATCAGAGGCATTCTTATCTCCTGCCAGCTTTCTTGAGTGACGGACTTAGGGTTAACGCCTACTTCTCTTTTGCCTGTAGAACTCCTATGCCTACAGTCACTCTTCCTCAGAAATTTATAGGATTTGAGCTAGAGCATAGCATTCAAATTAACACTATAAGGTTTATATGAAACATTTAATTACAGCATAACAAATCAAATTAATTGCACTGCAGAGAACATTTATTACACTACTATGATTTATTTGTAAATAACTATTTTCTAGTCAGACAACAATTAATTCCTATTAAGAATAATAATAATTCTTACAGGATTTAAGTAATTCCTATATCCTTCATCTTCCAGACTGCTATTTCTTGTCTACCAAGGCTCAATAATATTCTATCTTCAGCTTAAATGTCTGCTACAGGGTATTTTTGCTCAGGGCACACGCAACAGTTTCATTATTTCCAGAGACAATCAGCATACATCCAAGTCATTTTAAGACCTTTTGACAGTCTCACCTGATACAGTCAGGAATGCTCAGAAAGTTTATTTGTTCTGAAGAAGTGATCAAGCTTTATACGACACATTATGAAATTCTCAAATTAAAACACCCTTATAACACTATACTGACTCATAGCACATTGAAATATTTGTGAATTTACAACTCTGGCAAGCTTCAGTGGAAACTGCAAGTGTTTACAATTTCCAAAAAAATAGACCATTCCTGTAGCAAAGGAGGAAAACTCAACATAAGGAATTAATCATACTATAAGCATGTGACAGTCATGAAACCTGTGGTGCCAGAGGAAAAAAGTACTATTTTGCATGATGAAAACAGGTGAATATTTAATCACTTACCCCTTCTGCCTTTTCTTCTGTGTTAGCCAGCATTTCCTGGAGGGCCCGTACTGACAGAGACTGCTCCAGAACAAAGGTGCAGATGGACAAATCAGGTGGAACATTCTAGGTAAAAGAGAACCATGAGATCACATCAGTAACACATTTGCTGAGTAGAACTTTCCAGTGCCTCTATTTTGCCTCATCATCCATGAATCTGAAAGATCTACTCCATCTCTCAGGCTATGAAATCCAGCCACATACTGGGCTTCAACAGTTAAGTCTTAGCCAGCAAAGGGAAGCATCTCTTGCCCTCTGCTCAGCATGTGCAAGCTGACACCTGGGGTATCAGGTCCCTTCTCAAAAATAAAGAAACTTGCAATAAAAGAAGAAACCAATGAATTCCATCAAGTTCAGCAGAGGATCACCATGACTGTCAGGGCTAGTGCACTCCCCCTGTGTGCCTGTGGAGAGGAGGAGAGAGGGATCCTGCAATTCTCTTCAAAAATCTAGTGGTGATTACAGGGAAAATGGAGGCATCCTCTTCTTGGATGTGCTCCTTGAAAGCAATAGGAGCAGCAATATAAGTTGTACAAAGAAAATTGGAGAATAAAACTGGGACTAGAAAGGCTCCTAAGCAAAGCAATGATAGGTCTGCCTGGACATTAGTACATGGAATATGTGTCTCAGATACTATGCTCAAATTGTGAGGAAAAACAAGTTCAGTCTTCAGGCTACTGGTAGTTAGCCAGACCTCATCCTTATCGTGAAGGTCAAGATGAATTTTCATAGCAGAAATACTGGACACTGAGTATCAAGGCCAACCCAGCAGATTCACAGCCTTGCAGGGCACTATACTTCGCCACAGTCTGCTGTAATGCGGATAAAACTAGAGTCTTATGAAAATTAATATTTAACTTGTCATGATTTAAAAAAATATCATTGAACTATTGAAAAGTTCATTTTCCAGACTATCACAAAAATTCATATAAAATTGAAAGAGGTTTGTAATAGCAATGTCTAAGTTACAAAGTAGCAAAGTAAAATTAGATTTTATGTGGGGATCTTTTCTTCTGTTAATAGAATATGCAACTCCTACACACCTTCACTTGCCTCCAGAAATTCTTTCGTATTCCTTCTCTATTTTCTTTTCATGGTAGTTGCATATTGTAGTTTAGGAATAGTTTTGCTGACTGTTGGAATTCAGTTTTTTACACCATGAATGCTTTTGCTGCTAAAGCTGTAAAACTGCACACTTACTCAAACTGCGTACAAAGTGAAGAGGCCACTTCCAAGGCCAAATTGCAAAAGGCAGTTGCAAAATCTCTTTTTTTTTTTTCCCCAAAAGTTAGTAAGTTAATTTACTCAGAATACTTCACACTCTTCCTAGCTTATTATATTGCTGTTCATCCCTGCTAGCAAGTCAGATCTGTTTAATACATAATACATCTTTCATTATTTTCCAATACTTATATTTCAATTAATTTAATGTAAAATTGTATTTTAAATTGAAGTTTTAGCCAGATGAAAAAGGTTATAATAGCATCTTCTTTTGCATCGGTTTTGACTGACTTATGCAGTGATACTTAGGCATGGAATATTTTTCAGCCAATGCTTTCAGAATCGGGACTCTACTTATTTGTCAGTGTTCTTGTTACCATTTTTCTTTCACAGCTAGTTAGGCACCACAACAATCCTTTTCATGCTAGGACTAGGACAACAGACAACCAATTCAATTGTCTTCAAAACATCCTTGTAATGTAAGTACTATCACAAGCCCTTATGTTACAAAGCAGGAAAGAGAGCACTCAAAGATCTCAGGCTGCAAGGTGTTGCCTCTACTCAGTTAACACAAGGACAGGTTTCCAGTCTAGAAAGCCTCACAGCCTAACAGTGCAGCTCACCCTCCATTCTGCCCAGCAAAGACTGACAAACAAGAGTATGAACAAATGAGAAAAAATGCTCCATACACTGTGCTCAGAAATGAGCCAAGGCTACCTTTTCTGCATCTATAAGCAAAGTCTCCTTGACAGTATTCCCACTGTTATCACTGTTATTTAAAGTAGCATTTTTTCTGGCAGAACATGTCTCACACATACAATTTTGTACCTATCAAATTTTTTACTATCGAACCTACCCTACAGGTTATATACTTTCCAGTATCGAAAATCCTGCATCGTTTCAAACATTGATCAAACCAACATAACTCAGACACTTCTCCTTCATCCATTTCATTCTCCTTTATGTTCAAGACAGCTGTGAGCATTTCCTTTCCTACCCATTCAAATGGAGGTGTGAAGTCCCAGTGAACGTATTTCAGCTATTCTCATTTCAGGTGAGTAAGGCACACCTTTGCTGCCAGAGAGCAAAAAAGGAGAACTGCATGAGATCATTTTGCTTTAATTAAGTGAAAGAAGTACTATGTTCTTACAGTCTAGCAAAATGTTAGAGCCAGGTTCTTTTCATGAGGCAAAGGGAGAGCATATTATCCCACCTCATCTTTGTTGCATGAATGCCTGGGTACTTGGTGGCCCTCAGGGAGAAATGTTTTTCCCTGAAGAGCTGAGGAAAGATGCACCTACTGACGCTTGCAGTGAGAATGTGAATTAGACCTTCCGCTCTGGCAGTTCCTCATCCAGCTCTGCTCTACTGAAGATCCAACAGGCATGGTTGCATCAATCCCAGCACGCACAACAATCAAAGCATGGAAAAACATGGGACAGATGCAGATCTGCCAATGTATTTAGCTCAGTTACAGCTCTGCTCATCCCTATACACTCCATTTCAATGCTGCTGCTTTTAACACTATGGATTTAAAGGATGAGGCTTTGGGCCTCAGACACAGACTGAAGCTTCCTCTTTTGAATAGCCCCCTCCAAAGACAATAATTCCAAGAAGTAGTAGTAAAACTCTCATTTAAATATAACAAAAGTTATTCAGTGCCTTTTCCATCTCTTAAAAGCATAAAATAAAAATGAGGAAAGAAAAAGAGTGTCTTTGCAAGACCTCTGATTATCTACCTTATTGTCTCTCTCATTATCTCACACACAGGCAGAGGGTGGTATAAGAAAAATAAAGGTGTTCTATGGCAGAACAGAATTCTCTTTTTTTCAATAGAGAATTTACATTCTCTATTGAAAGATATCTTCATACAACATACATAGTAGAGTTTAGTACCCAGCCTGGAGAGCAACTGCATATTCTAGTGGCTGCAAGGAAAACCTGTAGCAATTAGTTTTCAATATCAGCCTTTTTTGAAGACAGGTGAAATGTGTAGTCAGGTATTTCAGTGACTGCTTTGCTAGACTATGAACACACAATTAAATAAGAAATAATTTTAAAGAAAATATCTTGCCACATGACTAACCCCCACCAATGCACTTTTAACAAACACCAAAACTACCAGGAAATTTCCAACAGTTCAGTGGTTGTCATACACCTCTATTTTGATAACAGGCCATAAACTATAACCCCAAAAACTGATCAGCGCTCAAAAGCAGAGGTCTCATCAGATATAAACAACCATACAGGCAATCTACAACCTTCTTTTTCACCAATTTTCATTGTATTTATTTTTGCTGTAGTAACTTTCTAAATGAAGACATAGAAAATTAATTCATATTCCAAAAGGGGGTTTTGGTTTGGTTTGTGACAGAGTATATAATGTTCTTGGGCAATCCTGAGAATCTGTATCACTTCAGTTCAAATGATCAGTGGAAAATTGTGACAAGCAGTGGCAGTATTCAGAACAACTTCTTTTCACTTCACTTTGGACACATTTGCAAAATCAATAATACTTTAATGGATTTGAATATAAAAGATACTCAGTGACTTAAAAGGTAAATAGTAGTAACTCCAGTTTATCTCAGTATTAATTAAAGCATTACTGATTTGGCTGCCAGTTCATGTTTAGACTTGCCCTCATCAATTTTTCTTTCTATAAAATCTACTCAGTCATAATTACAGCCTAATATGCAAGCAGTTTGATTTGAAAAATAAGTTATTACACAAATAAACTAGAAAATGTATATTGCGTTTCAAAAGGAGATTCAGTACCTCTAGGAGAAAAGCAATAAATTACTATTACCTTTTTCTATTGTTCCTTCATTATGGCTTGTAATAACCCAATCAGCAATATCAGACAAGTTAAAATAAATGTAACGGTCGTCTGGAATTTTTAAAGCATATCCATTACTGAAGTAATTACTGGATTATTTAGAAAATTGGTGAATTCCTTATTCTTCCTGTCATTTTAAACTACATTTATTGTGTACACTAGTTTTCTGTAGTAATATTTGCATATTAAACTATGCTTTACTCTGTGGCAGGCAGATTTGCAAATTAGATAATCATACCCTTTATTAAAAAGGTGTTTTGAGTAAAGCTTTTGAAATATATTTAAAAATATCCCTAACTGTATTCCAACCCACAAGTGAATCATGGGTACTGGCTGTATTCATTATGCTCAATTTCAGTTTCTAGAGAATTTCTATTTACAAGCACACCACACTCTGATGAAAACAAGAGGCTGAGATGCGAAACGCAGTGCTCTTGTCACTACTCTGACAATCACACAGTGCTAACATGCCACTGCAATGTATGACCTGCTCATATAGCATGTTGCATATAATGTAGAGAATGTAAACTGAACTTCTGCCTCTCATAAATATTAGTACAAGACTGAAGGATAATAAATTGTATCAGCAAACATAATTCTGTCTCTAAGAATAAGAAGCTTCACCTCAGCTTTACTTCTCTTCCTAGATATTTGCACCCTTCTTAGTTATTTTCCCAAGCTCGTGGTTATTTTTGTTACTCTTCTAATCAAATTCCCAATGAAATGGACTTGCAGGTATTCAGCTTTTAACTGCATACTAAATATTCACACAGCAGTGCCTAAACAAGCACCTAATTAAGCAGCCTGATGTCAAAAAGTGAGATGTGGGTGTTCGTAACTTTTTTTAACACTAGCACATTTACTAGATGCCTATACTTTGAGAATCCAAGTAGGAGGACTCAGAAAATTCATTTTAGTGCAGAATTTAAGCAAAACATCTGTAGTCCTATTTGTGGGAGCCTGAAAGAAACTGAACCCATCAGCTATTTTCAAGTTACATTTAAATTTATACATCTCCATCTTTCTGGCAGCCCTTTCTATTTAAATGAGATTCTGTCTAGTGACAGTGATGAAACACACTCAATATTACCAAGAAAAAAACACCTATTTCTAGGACCCTACACAGAAGGCATAGCTTTCCTTGTTTTCAAGCTTGTCATCAAAACAATGGACCCAGTACAGAAATATATGGGTCTGACAAGAAGTCCCATCAGCCAAACAGAATGAACCATATTCATCAAATCCCAAAGCAGAAAAGACAGAATGAATTATGAGCCTTACAGTTTCAGCCCTGTAGAGAGGACTGTCAAGTAACACTATCCTCTCCACACAACTCCTCCAGGAACAGTGTCAAGCTCCCATGTGTTTATCAAGAGCAGACTGCGAAGGTTGCCTGGACACCTCCTACAGAAAGTTTGCTGTCAGCTGCTTATGACTATTTAAGTCTGAAACCATCACTTTCTCTGCGAGGCTTTTATAGGACATTTCATCCCAAGCAGTTGTTTCCCTCAAAAGCAAAGTTCTCAACATTCAAAACTTCTTATGTTACTGTACCTAAAACCTGTAATGCCCTCATGTTTTTGGAAGAGCAGTTTGACAAGGGAGTGGCTTTTTGTCACAAGTACGCTTTTCTTTTTTTCTAGGAAAAACTTCGAAAATCCGGTTATGTCCTGCTTCCTGAAAAATGTCATTTTTCACATAGTAAAAAGTTCCTTGTCAACAATTTAAAACTCTAAAGAGTCCTTTTTTTCATAGACAACTACTTCAGGAGATAAAACTTAGAAACTGACAGGAGGATAAAATCAGAAGAGGGTCTAGCATTAAAAAAAAAGAAAAGAAAAAAGAGATAAACACAGGGAAAAACAGCTAGTGATGGAACTGAGGTCAGACACAAATACATTGCAATCATTCCATTTTCAAATCTTAAAACACAAGACAGCTCCATGTCCTCGTTGGTTCTCTTGAACTGTGTTGGTTGCCTATGCCACTACATGCTGATTCCTTGTTAATCTGACCTAAACATCCGAATGTTTTAATTTTCTTAAAAATACTCTCTCTGGTCACATATACAAAGTTCCCCCATCTTGTCCAGACCTCTGAGTGCAGAACTCTCCCATAAGTGAAGCATTAGATTTGATAAATCCATAAGTGAAAAAAAACTTGATACACTGAGCATACTTCCTGTTGATACATAAAACACTCTTCTACAGTAGTCTTCATCTGATTACAAGGAGTTACTAGTTTTTATCCTCTATGAGTTTGCATAGCAGTGAAGACAAAAATCCTTCCTCACTTTCATTTTCAGATAGTGAATATCATCTGCTGGTCACTGTGTAACAGAGCTCATTGGCACAGAAAATTGTGTATGTGCCTGAAACTTCATCTGTAAAAACCTGAAAGTGTAGAAGGAAACTGCCTCCTGGGGTTTTTCCTTCTCACAATCTTCTTTAAAAATCCATAAGAAACCTACTTCTACTTCATATGTTCTTACTTAAGTACAATTGCAGTATTTTCCTTTAATATGAAAACAGTTTAAAAGTTTCATCTTAGAATTTTTCAGTTCTTGCTCTTTGGAAATAGCTTTGATCCTGAAATCTGTCAAAGGTCTTGAGGCCATTATTAACAGAGCAGACTGTCTTAATCACTTGAAAGCTGCAATTCCTGGTATGATGTTTACTTCCTGTATAGATTAAGGGCTATTATAGATACATTCCATCTTTAAATTGATAAGAGGCTTTTTCCTTTTGTCCTCCATCTCTTCCCTCTAGTCTCCTTTCTAACCTAAGGACATAAGTCCCACATATCTACATTACTGAGAGCTGTTTCCTTTCTATCTCCTTTTTGAAAATTTAAAACTCTTAGCAACAGATAAAAGTGATACTGGGTAAGGAGCCATACAACTATGTTGCAGCATTGATGGATAAACTTGGTCAGTCAGCTCAACTCCCATCAACAGATGCTGCTGTAGCCAGAAGCTTAGATGAACATTAATTAACAGTGTATCATCCTAATGCAGTGAAAATGTGTTAATTTTTAAGATAATTAGGAAAATTCCATGCTGATTAATAAAATTAAAAAGGCTCATAGGTTCAACAGTGCTACAGAGGGTCTAGGCACACATCCAAATTAACAAAACATGATTTATCTTCATACTTACCCTAAAAATTCTATCTTATAATGCTAATCTTATGTGTAATATTCAAAACTTTAATATTCCCTTTTATTCTTAGAGATTATGTTGTATTTGTACCTACTGCAATGAATAATGGAAGAATCTAGGATATCATCAGTTGGGAGGGTACTGTTGCTTTAGAACCCAGAAGGAAGCAGCTACCCTTTGATTCTTGCAGCATCAGAAAGATGACCTTTATAAAATACTATTTTGTCCCTCTCTGAAAAGCATAGCAGATACCCAAAAGGAAAATCTTCCTAATCCCTGACCAGATTTAATATAAACCATACACATTACAACGATCATATTTTGAAGTAGCAACCCCATAACCTTTCAGGATCAAACAAATAGGGCAAACGCACATTTTGTGCCTGTAATAAGTGACACGGCCTGATCTGTGCCAGTGGAAGTTCTTGCCTCTGCATAATAATCAATAGGCCATTATTTGCTGAGATTCTTTTACTGTTAAATTTATCCCATATCTGAAGTCTTCACAGTAGAGTTTTAACATGTAAAAATGACATCCAAATAAACATAAATACTAATCCTTCCAGAATACCAGCTCTTATGAGCAATTCATCTACATTGCAGTAAACATGAAACACTATAGCTAAGAGAAGTAAAATCAGCTTATTTATCTTATAAACTATCAACTAAAAAACATAACAGACATCAAATTTTAACTTTTAAGGATTTTGTTGCAAGTTTTCAGCTATTATATTTTACATTGTATGTTGCTGAAATCAGTGGTCAACTTGTGTACCTAGGAAAATCAAATACTGCTGAATGGGGCACTGGGAGTTTATGCTCTGCGTCACTCTTGACTTGCCCTCAAATGAAGGAAAGGAGATGCATCATCAGTTCTCTGCAGGCAGGACAGTTTAAAATTATATTTTAAAAAAAATACATTATCTTAAAAGATATATACATCCACCTCTGTAATGTAAAGCAAAGCAATTAGAATGGTATATTGAAATTTTTCAGTAACAAAAAAAAAAAAATCTGTCTTTAATAATGAAGTAGTCCAACAGAAACTCCAGCAGATAATTTGGGTGAGGGAGAGAAGAATTTGAAGAGTCCCAAAAAGCAAGGACTGCCTGCCAGGAAACTCCAGGGATTTAACGACTTATACTGACAAGGTTGCACTGCTGATAAAAAGTGCAATAATACTTTCAGGCATAAATATTCGTTTGAAAAAAAAGCTCACCATGTATACTCAGAAACTGTGGCTTATCTATTGATGTCTAAGTATATAAAGCCCCTACTTGCCTGGGCATGGCACTACATTTGAACATCCTCAGCATGATGTGAAAAATAAAAACTTGTTTTACTACACACCCCTATTAACTACAAAATCAAAAATAATTGCAGAAGTAATTTGTTCTAAATATTCAAATTTTGTTCTTTCTTGGTTTAGGGTGCTGAAATATTGCTACTAAGCTGTTAAAACCAAATGCTGCTTTAAATAATTCTTTGCTTATCATTCAGTAATACAGAGAACAAAAAACTTCCACAAAGTACTGTCTAGACAGAAATACCCGTGTGCATTTCCCATCTGCCTCGGAAGTGAATTACGCAAGAGGCAATAAAGCAAGAAGCTTAAAAATTCAGAGATGGTAAAGACAGTCTCAAGGAATTAAACTATCTGTGGCCTTCTATTCTTTTCCTGCTACCCTTGAATACAAGTTCAGGGGGGAGTACAACAAGTTCACAGATGTCACCCCTAGGTGAGACTATCACATTCATTTAGGTCATTGACCAACCTGGAGTTTCCTCCTTTACCACAGTCAAGATCTTCCTTTTGAAAAGTTCACATTCTGATATCAGAAAATAAGATAATAACTACAGACCTTGCAGACACCTGTTATGCACAAGCACATATAATTTTCTAGATGGTTCTAATTTTAATGTGCCAATGTCTCAAACCGCTTCCAGCTCACACAACTCCCCAGCTACCAGGGTACAGGCAGTGCAAAGGGAGACTGCACACCATCACCGTTCTACAAGATCCTTGTACTGGGGCACAGAGAACTTTAAAACTCCTTTTGGCTTATTAATGGTATTGGAAAAGGCCAAGCCAAAAAAAGACATAAGGAGGACATCTTAAGGACTAGTCATAGTGTGGGAAACCACTGTATTATTCCCATCCTCCAGGTATTAAGCACGTGTTCGTTCCTTAAGAAAAACGGGTTAGAGGCGTCAGTGTGGTTCATGATCATCTCTCTTATCTACAGGTTTTCAAACAAGCAGCAAACTTCCAGCAATTATTCAAAAAATAATTAAAAACTCAGGAAAAACAGCCTGAACTGTGATCTTGTGCATTTATGCATATTCTTTAAGAGCATAATAATTTATTTTACCAGCTGGCCTCTGTTTTTTTAATGCAAAATAAAGTGACTGTTCTTTCGTTTGTGAAACCAGAAAAAGTTATTCTTGTATTTGCATGTGGTACCCCAACTGTCAGCACTAGCAAAGTTACTAAAACAACTTGCATTTGGGTTTCAAACACAGGGTCACAAAGCATATATCTTCAAACTCCAAACTATTTCCACTTGCCCAACTTCCCTCTTCTAACCCAGACTATTTATAAACTAACACCCTCAATTTAGTGTTGAAAATATTCTTGTTATGATAGCAACTTACAGCATTCCCTCAGTTGCTACAAAAGCACAAATAATCTTCCTCCTTTTCCATGGGGAAGTAAAGCCTAAAATCTTGAAAATCATGACCCAAAAGGTCTATGTTTCAAAAAATCTTAAGAAATAAACAAAAAAAAATTTGATACTCTTTTTTCCATTTTGTTTCAGATCCAATCCATATTAGATACCTCAAATAAACACAGATTCACTCATTAATAGGCCACATTTTTTTGCCCTAATTTCTGAGAGCCCATTGGGCTAGGATTATTCATAGGAGTCCGCTGAGCCAGATTTAGCCTAACAATTCTTAAAAATACTGAGTACAAAGTAATAATACCATGACATCAAGTGCTAAGAAGAGGTACAAAGCTAATTTGAAACTGCTACTTTAGACAAACATTCATCTAAAAGGCTTAAAATAAACATTTATACTTTCATGTGTTCTTAGCTTGAAACACAGGTTTATGAATGCTTGTTCAGGTTTTCAGATGTGCAGCTACACATCAATCTAATTAAAATTCAAATGACTGCTTTGTAACTACTCTGCATGTACTAATGAAGTACATTTCACTCTAAACCCTTCAGAGAAAATATTTAAAGTGCTGAGCTCTAGGGGACTTGGCAGAACATGCCAACTGTGTAACCTCCTGATGTTCGGCTTCCCAGGGTAAGGCAGCAAGCTTGAAGCTGCTGGGGCTGTGCTTGCACTGAACAGCCAGCAGTTGTAACTTGCATCAGACATGAATGTACCCAAATAAGAACTCTTACCTCAAAATATTTTGAATTTCCTCTACATATCACTTATATATCTTTCAAAGACTTTCTTATTGTATTTTATTACCGTTAGTGCATTTGGTGAAGGCAAATAATCTGTTTGCAGTCCTTAACACACAGTCCCAAGATTACTAAAGAGTCACAAGACTTGTATACTAAATGGGGAAAAAGACAAAGTCAACCACCAAAACCCATTAACTGTGTATTTGGATAAGGGCACTGCTTTGAACGAACTGTTCAAAATGCAAATAGATAAACCCATCATGCAATGATAGCAACTCTCATTTTTACTAGGAACTGCACTAAAAAGGTTAGGACCCAGAAAATAAATCACAGCAAACTGGCAGATGTTTAGAAGCCTGTAGAAACTCACCAAACCAATTACAGGACTGTACACGACACACCTGAATTTATTTGATCAGAGTGGTTGTGTTACAGCCATACCTTAGACAAGATTTTTCTGCATAATATCTGCTTGTTTTTACATTTTAATCTTTAAGTAATGAGAGGCCTAAACAGTTACTGGGGTATATACAGGAAAGCTGATTTAATGGTATTTCAGGTTTTCTTCACTTGATTTAGACCAGAAATGGAATTCCTACATCTGTTCTACCAAAAAAAAGAAAAAATCAAACTCAAACAAACAAACACCAAAAAAAACCCTACACGAACAAACAAGAAAGAACATCCGAAATGTCATGTGCAGTTTTGTAAACATTTTGTAAACATTTGCTTGTTTGTTTTTAACATACGTTTAGATGATGTAGAAAGTTAAAAATTACATATTTGACTGGAGAAATTGCAACACACATTTTGTTCATTAAATTTCATAAATTTTATAACTTTGGGTTAAGTTTCTTAAATGGATGGCCTATGTCACTAATAGTGTGAAACACATCATTAATATTAAGAAGAAAATGAGCATTTTGAAATTTGTCTTGGATTGTTTAGTTGATAGCAGACATGATGCATGCATAGATAAATGTATTACTCTTTCATTCAATGCTGTCACTTGGAGTATTATCATCAACTAAACTGACCTACAAAATTGCTTTGATTCTATCTTTAAGTTTTTGTCACTGCGTGTTCAGGTTACATGTCATGCACTCTACCAGCATATTTAGGAATTCGGAACTCTTCTTTGGAGGTTTTTTCCCAGGTGCTTTATCTATGACAGATTTACATATTTCTAAAACACATTTGGACAAGAAAATCCCAAGCACACAATACATTTAAAGTCTTATAATAAAACTCCATGGGTTCCAAATAACCAGTATTAAGCATTCAGGGTTGTCCCAAAACCAGAGAACTGGCCTATAACAATGTCTTACTTTTAAAAATATTAAGTAGTGAACGTAATTCAAAAAGAAACTCTTTCCCATTCATGAATGTACAGTTGAAGATAGGAAGAGCTTTCAATTTCTATTTGGTAGCAAATAATGCCATATTAAGCTAAAACTCAGTGTATATCTCTGGCAAAACTAGATTTTATAAAAAATATTTCTTTAAGATCAGAAATAACTCATTCCTGTGTGAATTTAAAATTCCAACTATCTGCTTCAACAGGAGATATGATGAAAAATGAAAATACTAAGGTTTCACAGATTGCATCTATTATGATTACACTCTTTAGTCTGTGGTGACCTGCTTGATATCACACATTTTGTTTCCTTTTTAAGAACTACCTGAGTTACAGGTGACAGTATGAATATGCTAAACTGTATTGTTATGCCTAGTAATAATGCCCACAATTTTCAGCTGTTACAAAGCCATATTTCTGTTGCTGCTTTACAGCCATGGAGATCTGACACAGTGTTTTCCATAGTGCAAATGAATCACAATTATTTTAAATTATTCACTTCCCATCTCAAGAAATATTTATGTTGGTTTCTGGGACTAAGTGCAGGGATCAAAATCACATCTGATGGATATAACTACTAATCTGCATTTAGGCTCAAAATTCATATCATATTTACAAGAAGTAAAAACTGAACTGGATATACATAAATAATAAAGATATTTAAAATTCTGTAAACCATATGTTGCCTAAAACTACATACAACATTATGAAACACACTGTTCTTATTTACATTACTCCTTCAGAGCATTTTACTGGGAAAGAATGACTCACTGAACAAAATCCTCTCTGATCTACACCTATGAAGACTTCATCTACCTGTGTTTAAATTCTGTATGTCAAGTAGGCCAAGTAATGTGTAAGTATGCATAAATTGTCTTTTAAATTTAAATTATTAAAATCAACAATTTTAGTCAAAGCCTGCTAAATGGAGTCCTCTGAACATAAGATTGCATAAGATTAAGTGCCATCTTTACCATTAAATGGGAATATTCGTTTTGGCAACATGATACAAAAGCAATTAAAATGGGCTTGGAGGTGCAGCTACAAAGCCCTGACAAACTTTTTGATTTTTTTTTAGAAGGATGAAGTGGAAACACATGTACAGAAATGAATCACAGTAATTATTTAAAAAAAAAAATCCAACCAACCACCTTACTAAATGGCAGATCCACAGAATGATCCAATGTAAACACAAGAAAACAACACTGATCAGATTTGTCAGAGTGAATCAATTTTTTAAAAACTCACTATTTCATTATGTCAGTAACTTCTCAAAAGGCATCTATTTGCATCCATATGTTAATGGATACCACGTGCATTTTTTATCTATTTGGATTCACACAATCAAAAACTGTGCACAATGCAGATACTGTTTCTCAGCTGTCAGAAACCGTTTCAGATTCAGTCTCTCTGGAGACAGATTATTTGCCTTGTCCACTGAGAATATGTTTGCTGTAAAAGACAAAAAGTAAGGCAAACCTTGCCTTCAGATCTTATGGTCAGGAAGACAAATAGAGAAAAGAGATTTTCTCCCAGAGGCAATCACGGTACAGGAGTTCA
The DNA here is from genome assembly GCA_013397775.1 of Eulacestoma nigropectus. NCBI lineage: Eukaryota > Metazoa > Chordata > Aves > Passeriformes > Eulacestoma > Eulacestoma nigropectus. Next base: position 453,409 of record VZTE01003592.1, read on the forward strand.
GGCCAATGTCCCACCATTCAGGATGACACCCTTCTCCAGACACATCCATGCAGAATTTGACTGCTGGCATGGAAACAGCTTGCACAAATACTACAGAATCATACTTTCATGTAACGTTGTCTGTGCCAGGTATAACCTCCTCCAGTCCCTCCCCCCATTCTCCTCTTCCCTTTAAGCATAGTCACCTGTCCAGCTCCTGCCAATTCATCTAACCAAAAAAAGAGAGAAGATAAAAATCAAAGAATTTGTATTTGTCAGCACAAGAAACAGTATGTCAGTCTTACCATCAGGCTTTATTTTCTACCCTCTCAAACAACAGTAGCATCTAGGGACCAACAAAGCACAGAGCATCACTGACATACTCAGGATAATGGAGTCAGCATTCCCAGCTGACTGGCCTACACCTGTCCAGCATCAAACGTGAAGAACCTTTGCTCTGACACAGAAGTGACTCTTCAAAAGCAAAATGGAAAATAAGTTATCAAAGTCTTACTTCCATGTGAAACACCTCCTTACTTTACAAATAGAATTATTATCAGCTTCTGGACTCTACTCTCAGCTCTGTCACTTATGCTAGGTAAAAAGATCAAACCATACAATCACACACTGCACTGCCTTCTTCAAGAAGGTGAAGGAAAAAAAGAAAAAAAACAGCATGGGAAGCCTTTTCAGACCTTCAAAAACCCTCACTATGTTATCCTCCCCTCTCTCAAGTCCAAATTACAGAGACTTCAAGAGGGGGAAAAAAACCCCACACATAGTTTTTATCGGTCCTTTTTAATGATGTAAAGTAGGTCCATACCTTGGGGCATAATGAAATTAATACGCGTTTACCACCTGCCATAAAAACAGGAAAAAAAACAAACCCTTATGCCATTTAGAAAAGCATAACTCAACTTTCAGTTTTCTGCTGTGCAGTGGTTCACAAGGGACCAATACCACATTTGTGACTGACCAAGAGCTGAGTATTTTTCATTCTGCTATGGACAGGAATAGTTTTCAGAAGCTGTTAAAACACAGCTCTAGCTTGTTTGTTTTTCAGCAATCCATGCATTATTTAAGTCTAAAGAAAAATTACTTCACTAGCAGACAACATAATCTTTTAATGAATGGACTTCCTCATATTACCAATCTGTTTATATATAGAAAGCAGCAACTAATATTCAAATGTAAAGAAATGGCTCTCACTAATCTTGAGATAAGTTAACTAATCCTAATTTTTGTTTTAATAAAATGGATGGGCTTCCACACAAGGAATAAATTTAAAAGTAATAGCAAGCAATGATGAAACAAAATTACCTATAGACAATTGTCATAAAGGAAGTTTACAGGTCTGCTGGTTTTGGCTGGGGCAGAGTTAATTGTCTTCCCAGTGGCTGGTATGGGGCTGTGTTTTGGATTTGTTCTGAACACAGGGTTGATAATACAGAGATGTTTTTGTTATTGGTGAGCAGGGCTCGCACAGAGCCAAGGACTTTTCTGCTTTTGGTATGGCCATGCTGGTGAGGGAGTTGGGGGTTCATGGAAGGCTGGGAGGAGACACAGCCAGGACAGGTGACCCCAAATGACCAAGGGCATATTCCAGATCATAAGGCATCATGCTCAGTATATAAAGTGGAAGGAAGAAGGAAGAAGGGGAGGCACATTTGGAGTGATGGTGTTTGTCCTCCAAAGTAACCATTACATATGATGGGGCCCTGCTCTCCTGGAGATGGCTGAACACCTGCCTGGTTATGGGAAGCAGTGAATTAATTCCTTTTTTTGTTTTGCTTGTGTGCACAAGTTTTGCTTTTCCTTTTAAACCGTCTTTATCTCAATGAACAAGTTTTCTCACTTTTACCCTTCTGATTCTCCCCCTGATCCCGCTGGTGGGGGAGTGAGTGAGCAGCAGTGTGGGGCTTGGCTGCAGGCTGGGGTTAAACCATGAGAGTGGGGTTTTTGCCTTTTTTTTCTGGCATCCATCCCTTTTCTTCTTCTTCTTATTTACGAAATAAATATTCATGCTACAGATTTGACAAAACTTGCTGAAGAAATAATTGCATGAGATAAGGAAACTTAGCATTTTAAATTTAGTCATCAGCACGTCTTCTTTGGGTTTTTTTATTCTTGCTGCTGCAACTTTATCAATGTTAAAAATTTTTGATGATTTATAAATGTCATATTGTTATACACTGGAAACTTGCAACCTATTCCTAGGACAAGATCTGTTTTGAGACAGATCTGCTTTGAAATTGGTAGAAATTGAAATATAAATATTTTTCACTTGAGCTACCTCACCTCTATAGATGAGGTAGTCATGAGTTTATCTTGAGCAAGCCTATATGTTTTATATTCAGGACGGTCTCCTATTAATAAAATTACACATAATTTAGACCTGATGTCTTGCTTATCTGTTATTTTGCTCTTCAAGATATGGGGTCAATGAGCCATTTGCAGCCTTGCACTAAGTCAAGACCTTTTCTGCTCCTCAACCCACTCCACCAGTGAGCGGGCCGGAGGTGCACAAGGAGTTGTGAGGGGTCACAGCCAGGACAGCTGACTCCAACAGATGCAAGGGATATTCCAGACCATACGACCTCATGCTCAGCATATAGAGCAGGGGGGTGGAAAAGGAAGGAGGCGGCGGTCAGAATGACCATGTTTGTCTTCGCAAACCACCATGATGCATGATGAAGCCTTACTTTCCTGGGATGAATACCTGGCTTCTCATGGGAACAGGTGAATGAACTCCTTGTTTTACTTTGCTTATACATGCATCTTTTGCCTTAGCTCCAAGTGTTATTGCTGCACAGAGATAAGTACTAATAGTCAGAAGTTACCAAATTATTCTATCAAGATATATCTTCAGTTTGACTGTTACTTTAGTAGTGTGAGTTATTTAGTGATCCAGGGGCAGGAAAGTGCACACAAAAAAGTTGTGCTAATAAAACGTCAGCTACAACACAAGGACCCGCATCCTGAAAGACATTGGAGAAAAGCACAGGACAGTAAGAAGCATTCTCAAGAATGCAAGTCCAGGATAATAGCTGAAGACTATTACTTATCTTAGGCCTGTTACTGGTGCTTGGATTTGCATCTCCTCCTTGATCTCTGCCTGTAAATCAAATGCCACACTACTGTTTGCATTACAGTGCATCACAATCCCACTCTAACTGGAAAACAGCCTCTAAGATATGAATAAAATTTTTTTTACAGGCTCGAGAATGCTGTTGGAACTATTTTCAAATTATCATATACTTCTTTGAATATTTCCTATGTTCCTCCTTATATAATTCAATAGTAACATTCTGTGGATACAGACATGAGGAAGGAAAACATTTTTATTTACTCTTATTTATAGTCAACTTTGCTTTAAGGATTTGATCATTTTATGGCTCCCTCAGTATTTATATCTACAAATGACTTCAGATGAGCTCATCCTAGCAACTGTCAGCCCTTAAAAATTAAATCACAGATGTGCAGCAGGGGCTTTCTTTTGTTTGCTTTTTTTTTACCCCCAAGCTCATGAAGAATGAGCAGAATAGAGATTGTTTCATAAAACAAGGAGAAAAAGCAGCATCAGTGAATAAGCATAGAAAACTGACATGAAATCTACATGTATTCCTTAAAGATAAGAATATTCAGGAGTTTTAGATGGGGAGAGAGAGACTGTAGATTTAATATCCAAACTTACTGAACGATAACAAATTCATTAAATAGATCTTTCAGGCCTCACAGGCAACTAGCATTACAACCACTTCTATCCTAGCACATTTTTATTGTTAAAAAGATTCATTTAAAACAGAGCAGCATGAATTACTTCATCAAGATCACTGCTATTACAATGAATGATTAATATCCTAGTGAAAAATTTATTATTATGAATAATACATTCAAAATGATGAGACAGAAAATGAAGCATTACTCTCTGAAGTATCAGAGAAAATCAAAGTGATGTTATGAAAGTTGGGAAGATAACCATCATATTTTGTTCTAAATCTTTCTAGATGTCTTTCCAGATGCTTTACCTTTATTATATTTTCTTATCAAATATTTATATTTTAACTGAAGAAAAAACAAATATGTTAAGCAATTTTCTTCCCTTTTTATGAATAAAATGTCCAAGTATATTCATTACTTTGTCCACAAAACCAGTTCTACCCTCAGGGGGCCATTTTTGTTTTCAAAACATTTATTTGACCATAGGTGATTGTGAAAATCCCTTCTTTGCAATAAACAGCAAAGTTATTTTTTCAAACTACTCTCTCTACTGCATATATAGCAGAACTAGAGGAGGCTTAGATAAAATGTGTTAGATGAGGTAATTTTGATACTTGCACTATGCTCAAATAGGGAATCTGGTCTCAAAGTAATAATCATTTCAATATAAATGCCACAGAATAAAAACTCACCATAAATAGACTAACTGCTCTCTTTTCTGTGGAGTCAGAATCAGAGCAATCAACTTGTCTTTTGAGTTGCAGTGCACAAAAGTTGTACTGTGGCTTATTACAACTGAGTTCAGACAAGCAAAATAACAAGCATATTATTTGGGATGGACTTCTGCAGCTATCTAGTTTTAAAGTGAACCCAAAACAGAAAACACCACATTACAGTCCAGCCAAAGGACAAAGTTAGAATTAAACTTTGAATGGGGATTAAATATTCCTTATATTATCGATAGATTTGATTTGCCCATTCTCCTTGACAGATTTGTATATTACATCAAAGCAAGCAATGCTACAACTATCCTTGCTTTGTGACATGAAATGACAAAATACTCAGTGGTACCTTAGAATTTGATGTGGATTCCAAAAAGCAAAGCCTGTTGCCAAATCCTTCTGCAGCAAGACACAGTTTCTGTTGCTCCTTGTGAACGGTTGCTGTGCACTGCAGAACCACTTCATCATCCTACCAAAAAACAAAAGAGCAAGAGAACTAGGGTTATGCCTCAGACCCAACAAGACGTGTGGAAGGTTTTAGAAAATCATTGTTAAATGCACAAACTGTTGTCCCTGAACACAAGCAGAATCAAAGCTCAGCATATTTTTTATTCTGAGTTGTAAATGTGGGCAAATCAATTGAAATAATTATAACAACTGCATATGTGCTTTTCCTGTTTGCCAGGCCTTGTAGTAAACATTAGAGAGTGAGTTTTATTTTAACTACACCCAAAGTACACAGGAATTAGTATTTCTTTCATAGGTCAGTCATACAATGCAAAGAAGTAGAAAAGCTTAAAAATCAATTAATTGATGGGTACCATGTACATTTGAATTAACTTGTTCGTGCATATATTGCACATATTCTAGTTAGTGCAACTTGCTTAGAAGGTTGTAAAGAAGTAAACAAACAAAAAAAATTTTTTCTATCTTCAGTCATTTTGTATATATAGTTCATAACTTAGGGTTTTGACAGTAAGTTGAAAAGTAATCTTCATAATAAACTTGTGTAAATAAAGGATTCTTCTTCCAAAAAGCTAGTGTCTACTCACTGCTGCTCCTTGTAAAAGCTGTGGAGAGAACTATCCACAGTTTCCTAACAGTAGGAGGTGTGGTGACTTGCTGTGACTTTTGTGACCGAGCAAGACTTTGTGATAAAAGATAATAAAAGTATGATGACTAAGCAGAGTGCTGAAGCTTATCAGAAAAAGTACTACCACTATTTTATACTGAGTTTAATGGACTTTTATGAACTTGCCAATTAAGTGCTCTGTGCTTATCCTAATGTGCAGGCATATAAAGAGATACAGGAAATACTCAGAATTAAAAGTGAAAATGAGTTATCGGGACAGCTGTCTCATAGCTCTGCTCAGTATAGCAGAAAAAAGAGGGTGTAGGAGGAACCAATGACATCTTGCACACAGCAAAGCAAATTGTGTGCTCCTTAGTCTGTAATATGTAATAACTAAAATTTTGCAGGCCTAATTCCCTGTACTAATAGTCAAAGATCTTATCAACAAGCCTCAAAAAACAGAGGCAGACCCTTATTCTAATCCCAGTTCTTCTAGTAACACAACCATCAGCTGGAGAATCTCTGCAGAAATTTGGTTCAAGTTAAAGAAAGAAAATTTTGTTGCCATGAGTCTATTTTCTAGCAAAGATTTTCTGTTTGAGAAGAGAAAAAATAGCATCTCCCTGTGCATTCTGCCAATCCATTTGTGAGTTTCCAATAATAAATTTCAAATGAATGATTATGAAGAGGCCATGTTTAACACTGTAAATAAAATTCAATAAATAGAACAATAAAACTACAGGATGAAGCATGCAACTGGAAGCAGAACAGGCTGAGACTACAAAAATGCATGCATTAAAGCAGGAATATTTACCAAAAAAGAGTTGTTCTTATAGGCAGCTTGCTACATAGGGACATTCAGAAAAATTCATCAAATTAAATAAACACCTGAATTTAAATTGAACTGAATAATTTCAAGCCACCTGTAAACACCTATCCTGAATTAAACTAATCTTTAATTTGGTTCCATTTACTTCAGTCAAATAATTAAACTAGACTAAATTAAAGTGTATCTCAATCTGAAAAGTACAGGATCTGACATAGTGTTTAATTGGACACTCGAAAAAATTAATTCCTATTACTGTTTTTTAATTGTCCTCACCTAGCAAAGGTGAGTGTAGGCAAACCAATTTTCCTTGTATACCAGCAACAGTGCCCATGCTGCAATCCAACATCAGTTGTAGAGGTGAAAAGTAATAACTGCTTCCAGTCAGGCATTAAATTCAGGAAACGCAATACATGCATATGTTGCTGGTGAAGTCCACAATGTAAAATCGTAGCTAACAAAGAAAAATCCCTGAAGGCCAACATCAAGGATCTAAAAGACTGCACATACAGACCTAACAGCTTTGCTGTGTACTCTTTGCAAAAGTGACATCATCTATTAAAACCCAGAGCATTTGGGAGAGCGAGTGGTTGGTTGTATTCATTTTTTAAAGCACTAAACTACTATGTCCTAATCTTAATTACACTTGATTCAAATAAAAGTTTCTTTTCAGGTTAAAAATAGTGGTGTTAGATTGAAGCTGTATAAATACATTCTCCTTCCTCTTTCTCTTCCTAGCCCTTCTTCCTGAAGTAACCACACCATCAAAATGGAAATTTCAGTAACCCTGCCACCATTGTGCTAGAGCTGTCTCCAAAAAGGGTCACTAGAGAAGATTCTAACATTGTACCTCCACAGTCAGAAGCAGACAACATACTAAAGCTACTTTCTATTGAAATGAACCACCAATTTCGTTTTATACTGCCCCATTTTCAACTATCGTATGCTAGGTTTTTAGAGAACATTTGGAAAGCATTCTACATAGCCCATCTACTAAAACTATTCTATGGTGACAGCAGCAAAAATATAAGTTGGTTTGAGGCAAGTCCCTGACATACTTAATTTTAGTTAATAATCTAATGTATCGTACCCTTCCCTGCAAACCAATTAAGCTCAATTACCAAGCACACAGGTATAATGCAGATGCTGACCGACGGAGGATTAAGAACAGGAATATAGCAACTGCTAAATTTCCTGACACACAAACTCACTCAATTCATTCTGCAAACATTTCCTCCTTTTTTCTCTGTGCAGTGTACAGCATGCATGGATTATTTTGTTAACATACTTGGCAAACAAAAAAAGACATTTTATTAATAAATGCTTACAAGTTCATGAAAATCAATCACCCTTCCGTGCCCTTTTCCAAAGTTTGTTTCTGGGTTGGCAGGACATGCTCATTAAAACAAACCAAATTTCAACTCTGTTATATTTTCTTTGTTTTCTATGGAGATGGTCACAATAAACGTTCTCATAATTCAGGCCACAGAGTCACAGTGTTACGGAACTTATTGTTCTAGTCCAGGTGGTGTTGAAACAATTGGCACAGAAGGTTAAGAAAGATGTGATGCCATTGTCAGATCAAGTGAAAGGTAATTATGGATAATGATGTGTCACATGCACACAGTTCTAAGTTACTTTGCATTTCTGTGCATATCATTAGAGAATTATCTAATATAGGCTTCACCCCAGATTCAGTCTTCCAACATTTACTATGTGTTCAGAAGATTCCTATAGATATTCAACTTGATTGTGTTGCAGAATTATATTAAGATACATTATTCCATTACATTTCTTTAAAGCAGACTGGTAAGTGGGTAAGCATCTCAGCAGTATTCTTCTAAACCTGTTTTCAAATCAGCAAATGATAAGCAGTTGCAGTATCAAGAGAGCTAAAAATGCGTAATTTCCTTATCTGAAGTCACACCACCAAAAGCACCTTCACTGAACATCGCTTTGCTCTTGTATGGAGAACACTACAATATGCGTCATACTAAATGTCTATTAAAGAAAAATATCTTTCAGATATTCTTACATCTTGAATTATGAGATGTCTCAAACTGGTTCATTCCTTCCTATTATCTTCTGATACTAGATCATCATAATTTTTCCTGTCAGATTAGAACTGATGAAAGTAATTTATAGCTCAAAGGGCTGTAATTGTAGCCTTCAAAAGTTAAGCAAATACATCAACTCTCCTCATACATGACTGAAAATTCAGGGGGGTAGAGGCAATGAAAAGTTCCTGACAAGAACATGAGTGCCTTTTAAACATATCTCCAAATGTTATTTAATATCACAGTAAAGTAAACACATACAAAAATTTGAGAGTTCAAGAAACCAACTTCAAGCACGAGTGTTTAATGCTAAAATGTAATCACTTGTACAAACTTTTTATCCACATGGAATATAAACTCTTGGACAAACAGTGTTTTAAGATATGTAGAAGTCTGTGCATGCCTGTGCATGGCTGCACTGACAATATGAAGTGCATAGACAAAAGAAGAAAACCTAGTCTTTTACCACACATTTGTAAAAGATATATTACAGTCTTTGTAATAGATCAAGATAACATGTTTTAATAAACAATAGTGTGTCTCAAACATTTTCAATTAAACAAATTTAGTACATACTTGATCTCATTAAAATGTGAAGAAAAATCAGTATCTATATTCTGCAGTAACTAATAACAGTATTTCATTTAAAGTTCATATTCAAAGCAACCACAACAGATAAGGATTATAGAAAATTTCTTATAGTCTTGAAAAAGCTTAAGTACAGTCTGGAAGAAAGGACAGTAGCACAAACCCAAAATCCCTGCAGTAATTTCCACTGTCAGATATTTCTGCTACTCTTGTTTTGCTGATTAATTGCCGCTTTGGTAAACATCTGCCTGTTTCCTCCCTGGAAATCAGAAAATTTTACTATTTCCATCCCAATTCCCTATCACAATAGCAGCTTTCACTAGTAAGTCCAAAGACACTGCTTCGTCTTCTATTTTTCCAGGGTGTGGATACACAGAGAGAGGTGTCTAGAGAGCAAGGGAAAGGAGGTGCCAAGAACCACACAAATTCTGTGCACACAGTGGTGCTGCAGCCTATTATCAAATGTACAAGGAAATGTCAGTCACCTTAACAACAATGGAGCACAGTCTCAGGTGCATCATATTTACCGCAACTAAGAGTTTATCTAACTTGGGAAGCTGTTCATTTAGTTTAGATACTCTAATGGATGATCCTTCTATCCTTCTCGTTCATCCTTCAGTTCACATCTGAGCTGCTTCATAACACCAAGGAATTTGGAAGTGCAGTAGTCTCCATCCCAAAAACATGGATGTAAGGAGCCAAGATGATACTACCTAGCTACAATAACACAGCACGCCTACAGGATGACAGAAATGCTGCTCACATTGCTCAGTTGACTGATAACCTGAGTCAAAAAGCTCTTCTCCTCCCCAGGTTTGAGGACTGAAGCACCATCTCTATGAAAACAGGATTTGGAAGTTGAGGCTGTTCAGCGTGGAGAAGAGAATGCTGTGTGGAGACCTCACAGCAACCTTCCAGTATCTGAAGGAAGCCAGGGAAGCCAGAGAGGGGCTCTGTCAGGAACTGTAGTGATGGGACAGAGAGTAAAGGGTACAAACTAAAAGAGCAGAAATTTAGGTTAGACATTAGGATATCTATTTTACTGTCAGGGTTATGAGACACTGGAAAAGGCCCCAACCCTGGCAGTTTTTAAAGCCAGGTTGGATAAGTCGTTGAGCATCCTGGTCTAGTGGAAAGTGTCCCTGCCCAGGTTTAGGGAGTTGGAACTCTCACTAGGGTCCCTTCCAAACACATAACATTCCATGATGCTATGGAATGGACTTGCGGAAGGCACTGCACAGCTAAAGCTTCTGTAAGCAGCCATATATAGTGCTTTAAGATGATGAGCAAAAACCATCTTGGAGTAACCCATTAATCCTGATAAATCCTTGTGTTTCAGCCAGTAGACCAGTTCACAGTTTTAAAGGTCCCGTATCTCCCACCATGAAGATATTCTGCTTTGTGTCATGTCAGATACCTGCGCTGACTCAAACAGCATGAGCTTTTGATAAGCACACTACTGTATTAATTCTGATTTTTCAAGAAGCATTCTGAAAAATTCAGATAGATGTCACAAAGCCCTACTTATTTTTTAAACATCCGATTTTGAAAAGCAAGGACAGTTACTGATTGAAAAGCAGAACACAGCAGATTTTTAGTAATATCTATTCATTAAGGGCTATGTAATTCTTGTCCTGAAATTTTTATAATCACAGAAACTAAATAAATAACTGAATGATTTAGCAGAGGATCCAGCGACTAAAAAAAACCAACGCTCACCTTTAACAGCACTATAGCATTTTCTACAGCTAAAAATTACTCCTAAAACAAAAATATTGCCAGTAATAGCCATAAATTGGCAAACTGCATCCTTAGAACTCCATTCTAGAAGCCCAGATTAATGAGGGAAGAGCATAGGTTTGCTCTCAAGGTATAATATTACAACAGCAAGTTCTCAAGCTCCTCAATAGCACTTACTTTCATTTGCAGCAATTATTTGACTCCTCTATGAATTACACTCAAATCTCCCAAGATTACACGAAATATATACCATCCAGTCAAGAAGAAAGGTTAATTTCTCCTGACAAGATGCGGGCATGTTATATTCCAACATGAATGTTTTGACTATGTGTATTTTTCCAAAAACACCAATTTCAAGTTACGACTGGACAAAAACACATACGTACATATGCATATATATGTATGTATATGCAGACATGTTTTTATCATGTTGTTCACACATATATGCTCACAAATATTTCCTTGTAATAGACAGCGTTACTGTGTCCTATTAAACCCTGAAAATTGTTACCTCCCATGTAAAGTCAGTTCTGACTAATCCTTAACCTTCTCAATGTTAATTCTATTAAAGAACTACAACTCTCTGGCAATTCCCACAGGTGGGCACATCTACAGTGCAATAGCTATTAGTACCTCTTCTACATGGACATACCTGGGATTTAGAGGGTACAGTATTTGCTGTGGCATTTTCCTGGAAACCTGATACTTGGTGGTTTGTTTGGTTGGGTTTTTTAAAATATTCATCATGTTTTATTTTCTTTTTATTTTGTACATTCTAGTACTCTAAACTTTTAATCATTACACATACTTCTGTAACTTCAGAATTCATTCATATCTGGTAATGATTTAGTGAGGAGTCAAAAGATAGGAAAGATAGAATATTTTCTTTTATTTTTCTCCATTCTCTGAGAACGTAAAAATATATTTTCCTACAGTATGTCATTTTCCTCTTCTACATTACTATCTCCAAGTGTTTTATTTTAACCATGCAAGAAAAGCACAGTATTGGAGCTTCTACTCCTGCTAAAATCCTCTGCAGGAAAAGGTAAAGATAAATAAAGTAGCAATATACCACAAGTAATAAATCTATTTAGAAACACTGTGTGTGCTTCAGCCCAAAGTGCTTAAACTCATCGCGTCATGACTATAACATTTATGTTTCCCTTCCATTTCATGACAAAAACAGACAACTTTTTTCAATTTTGTTCCTTGATTTTAAATTTTATACTTTACATTTTACTTCTTTGCAGAGAATACAGCAAATAACACGAGTTATTACCAATTTAAAAAATTTGCTGTACTCTTTGCAATCTGATTATACCTAATTACCTCCCTTAAAGATATAATGCTGACTCTGTGTTTCTTTGTGCCCTGACAATATATCAATTCTGAAACTGCAGAGAACAGAGTGTCACATTTACAAAACTCAACACTCAAAGGTTTAATTTGGTAAGTTATGCTTGTACACTCAAACCCCTACTGCTGTTTATGATAACTGCAGTATATGACAAATACTGCAGTTAGTGGCATGTTTCCTCAATTTCCATATACTATAAATCAGGATCTCAGCACAGACTTTAAATTAATATCTCAATTTTTAATAGGTCCCTCAAACGCCCACAAAGGCAGAGTTCTGCTTCACTGCATCCCATTTACTGTTCAACTGTGCAACTGAACCATGCAATGGGAATAGGTGCTACACATAATTTAATCTGCTTTGTAGATTTACAAATAGAAATTTAGCCAGTAAAAGCTGCTTTCTGCCTAGGGAAAAGGTAGAATTCTTCTTGATTTGCAAACTTCACTTCAGCTTTCCTTTGCCTTGTTGAGATAAGCACTAGATTAGGAGTAGAATAAAAGTTTGTAAGATCTGGTTATCAAGCCCAAGACTCATATAATTACAGACAATCATGTGCTAACAGGATAATAGGGTCCACAAATCCATCCCTTAAGATGACACTAGACATCTGGCCAGCCAAAAAAAAAAAAAAAAGAAAAAAGAAAAAGAAAAATCAAAAATCAAAAGTGACTTTTTTAAATGATAGGTCTCTGAGTAACACACACAATGCACTTTAAGTCTTGATAGAAGCTCTACTACTACTAGGTGCCCCAGATCCTTTCTCTTTCTGTGCTTTAGAAGGTAAAATGCTACAACAGAGAAGTCAAGTAACAAATTAAGATGGTATTTTTCCTTCTCCAAATCCCTGCTGACAACAAACAGAAGCCTTGATGCATAAGATTTATGAAATACCACATACATAACACGGAAGAACTATGATGTACAGAGATTAAATAGCTTTTCAATGATTGTATAGAAGACAGCAATAGAAGCCTCAGAGAGTAGCATTACTTAACTGTTAATTCTATTCTTGACTGATCAGCCAGTGCCTTCAGCAAACTACCAAACTCTATTTTGAAATACTACTCTGTTAGGACAATGAATCTAGAGCTTCTGACATCTGAACGCAAAGGAAGATTGTGACAGAGGTAAGAAAATGCCACAAATTTCTGATTACTCTGAGCTTGAACCACAACTACACTATCTCTTTGGTAGCAGATCACCATTGCAATAGTGCATTGCAGCCATTTTGACCCTTCATGTTGAACAGGGAAGGACAGAGAGCAGAAACACTCATGACACCTAGAGAAAAACAGGAAAGATCCAGCAATACTGCTGGGATGCAGTCTGCTTAGATTGGGGGGAAACGTGGCAACATTGGTATTTTTGTCACTAAAACATGGAATAGAGGACAGGTAATACTGTTCCTTATTGAATTAAGGAAGTAAGTATTAGACAGGGAAAAGTTTTCTGAAAATAAAGCATTTTTAGAGACCAGTTTAGAAACTTCATCAATATAAGACTGAAAAGCTGCTCAAGAAAACTTCTTTCAGGATGATTTTCGCATAGCTGAACTTGTCTTAGGGTGAGAAGAAGAGAGATGACTTTTCTGGTCATGCAATTCTAAATGGTCTGAACACATTTAATTGTACATGTTTTAGTTTTATCCTGTAGGAGGAGTAATTTCCTAAGAATTCAACCTTATTCCAATGGAATTCTCCTCTGAGAAAGAAAACCCCACACAGAACAGATGGAATTCCAAAGGACCAGATTAGCTGGTAGTTCTCAATACAGTACTATGAAGCCGGCTGTTAGTACAATAACCATGTTGCCTCCTCCTTCCCCAAAAAGCTCTAACTTAGTCATCAAAATAATTTGAAACATTACAGCAATGTCATGGCAATCTGCAGTACTAAAGACACATGGCAGCAAAAAAAAAAAACAAAACTGAAGAAAATAACCCATCTTGAGTCACACAGATTCATATTCTGCACTTGTCAGAAAAAGTCTTCACTGAAGAACAATGACACAAAGAGCCTGTCAGAAAACAAACACTAAATACAAGGGAAAAACCTTGTTACACACCACTTGGATAGCGTGATGCTATATGGCAAAGCAGAGTCTATCTAGGAGCTGTACTTCAACACTGCGGAGTGTCTCCAACACACTGCCCGTCCCGGTCTGTGCGTTCCACAGCCACCCAAGGGAAAGAAAGAGCATGATCAAAAGGCAGTGAACAAACAGAATGCACAGCTCCAGCACACACAGGTGACAAGTGCACCTTCCGTGCTCTGAGAAGTGCTCCAGGGAGAAACAAACCTATCACTGGCTTTGTTCTTGCTGGGCACTGCTGTGGTATGGTAGGTGACTGTAACCTTCAGCTGCACATGCTAACCACCTCCTCGAGCAAACTACTTACGAGTGATAGCAACGTGCACATGACACTGAAAGCAGATGCATTATGTTTTATCTAAATGCTTCCTCTTCCAACTCTTTATTCCACCAAGTCATCACGAAACTGTGTCAAATTTGGGTTCAGCATTCATGTGCATGCGCCAGCATGCTCTTGATTGACTTCTACTAAAAATGTGTCTGCAAATGAACATATTTCCCAATTAGATAGTTAATTTTATTATTTCTCACCAATTAGCTCCTGCGGTCCTACAATCTTAAAAAAATGCCAAGTTCAGCTGTCAGTGTCTAATAATAAATTTGTCTGTTACCATAGTTAGCAACGGCTAACTCTGCATCTGACACAGTTGAGAGAGGAGTGGTGGAAAACATCTGCAACAAAGTGTAGATACTAAATTAAACAAACATCTGGTGAGCTGATTTCAGCTTCTTAACAGCCTCAGTATTTCAAATTTATCTCTGATGTAATTCCACCTATTTTAGGAATTTGATAAGAATCACTATCACTCGCTAGTTCCAGGCTATGCCTCTTCTGCACTCAAAGGTGTGATTACAGCATGGGAGATCTCTATGCTATATTTGATTTTGCTGGTGTGGATAACAGTAGCAGTAAAGACAGAGGTGAGAGCAGGCTAGAAAAGGTGTCCCCAAGATTCTGCAGGCAAACACAAGATTATACATATTATCTGAGTCAGGTAGGAAACTAACTCTAACAAATATCAAGGACTTAACAACCCCACAGCACTCACAGCAAATAAATCCCGAGTCTCACCGGTATCTGAAAATGCTGGATCTGAAAATAATCACCGAAGCATTTTAGTTTTGCAACACTTTTCTGAGAAATACCTCATTAATCTCAGTTTTAAAACAGAGGCACTTGTTAAAGCAAATAATTTGCCCAAGGTCACAAAATACTGAGATTCAAACTGAACAAACACACTTTTTTCTGTATATTCCCATTAATGTGTTCCAGAGCAAGAAGGCTCTAAGCACACACTTCTCTCATGAACAAGATTCTCTCGCTCCAACTCAGACTGTGAAAACCTCCCCTCTACATCATCCCTTTCATGCAAGAATACATGAGAAAAGGTTCATCAGCCCTCAGACTTGGATCTTGTGAGCATTCTCAGGCAGCTGTCTGTAATATGACCATCTGCTTGAGTCTGAGCATTCCATCCTAGTTCCCTTTCTCTTCACTTTATCTTTTATCAGCAGTATTTCTTGAATTATTCTAATTCAGTGCTCTGACAAGCTGATATTTTGCAGCTGCCCAATCAATCATGCGACCTCTCCTCTCCAATTCCCAAAGACTCACCTGTCACTGTGTTTATTTTTGGAGCAAGGGGAAAGATTCATTCCCATCTTGATCTCTTTCAGCCATGTAATCCTCTGTCAATATTTCTCCCTGCTTTCATTCTGAAGCTGCTGTAATTTATGAGATTAACCCTTTCACTTCACACATTTCCCATAAGATACCTTCTTGTTTCCATGAGGTCTACCACCTTTTTGAATTCTTCTTAGACTAATTCCATTTTAAAAAGTTCTCTCAGACTACTGTTCACAACTTCTTCTCTGAGCATCTTTGATTTATGACCTATTCTTTCCTGCAGACCACTAATAAATCATTAAGATAGGGATGTGGTACCTTCCCATGAACATGTCCAAAAGAGCAAATATTCAAACTCTACCCAGCTTAAAATGCCACAAAAGGACCATCATATGGCTGGAGCTGAACCATATTATGAAACCCCAAGCAATCATTACACTGAAAACCCAGTTCCTAGACATCTTCACTATATAATCAAGTGCAAAAGAGATTTTAATTTTCTCATTAAAGATATTGGTTGTACCTTCAAAAAAGGGACCAATATCCACTGTCTCCAAAGAGAGCTGCTGTTCAACATTTATCTCTTCTTAACCTGCCCCAATGTACCTATTTCTCAAAACGTCAATGTACAAAATAAAAGGCTGCAGCAGTCTTAAAACACTACGCTATAAACTTTATATCAAAGCAACTATAATGACCAGATACCAGGAAATAAATGCCTTTTGTAGGGACAGTGAAGCTGACAGGAAGAACACTAAATTGACAGAAGTGGCAGATGAATTTCACTTCCAAATCTCCCACCAAACTTCTTATTAGTCAAGTTACTCGCCTGTGATTAAGACCTTTTTCTCCACCTTACTGGCTGTATTTTTTCAGCCTTTAAAAAAGATTCAAAAGAAAAAGCCTCCATAAGTACAGTGGTAGAAAAATATATACAATACAATAAAGCAGCTTGAAGTCTGCTTGGTGGCCTTACCTGCAGGGCTCTGGGAACAGGCAACAACGAATAGGTCAGGTGCTTGGTTCCAAGTCTGCCTGTGGCCCGCAGCTGAGATATTTTTCCCCTGTTTAGCATAATGATCATCCGGTTTGAACAGCAGTCATATTTTGCAAAATTGTAATATTGGAATCTTACTGTTCTTCTCTTCAACAAGTAAAGAAGGTAAAAAGAGGCAGCAGGATAAATGGGGACTGATATTCTGAAAAGCAGTGATTAGGGATTTTGACTACTCCCAGTGAATCAAGTTAGAGCTACATACAGCAGGAGAACACCAGGTACAGACCACTGCACACCCATGAATATAGAACACTTTTTATGGTTCAAATTTTTAATTTCTTATCCATCTATCCCTGAAAAAAAAAACCATGGCATTTGCCTCTGGATTTCCAGATAGCTCTTGAAAAAAAAATCTTATTCTCAGGTGTACTGTCTGTTATTCCCTGATTTTCTAACCCCACCACTTTAAAACTTCTTCAGTTTTAAAAGCCTCTCTGTTTTCTCCTTTACCTCACTTCTAATGATGCACATACTTGGCCACACTGAGCAGGAGGAAGAAAGGAGGAGACTCTTGGTAGCCCTTTCCACATACCCAGGGATGTCACTACAAGAAAGACAAAATGACAAACAGAAGCAGCCTGATCTTGATCACATTCAGGAATAAATCACTATACCTAGCACATTGTAGTTTATATGCATATTGTGTGACAAATATAAAATAATTTCTATTTTGGGGGGAGGATGTTCTACCCATAATACCAGCTGCCAGTCAAGGCAGCAGCACTGGGATAGCCAAGGATGTGAAGCCTGCTAGGCAAGGTTGAGAGGGTCATTTTTTTTTATTGTCAGGCATTTTCAGTCCTAGTAATGGTACTCAGCTTTACAAGAAATGTGTTATGATGAAAACATTCCTCAAGCTAGGAACCACAGATCATACTAACAATTCTTGTTAACTTTACCCCAATTTAGAATCACAGTAGTTAAGCTGTATTTATTCTACAACTTTAATCAAATTGTATGACAAGCCACACCATTGGAGCCCTGTTTTTAGTCAACTCTGCTTCAAGAAAGATGTTCTAGACAATAGTAACTGGGCATTTTATTTAACTTGCCAGCTCTACTTTTACTTTTATCACTTCTATGATAAAAGAAAACAAAATAATATTTTTTCAAGTTTTTAAAATTACGTTTCAAACCAAAGTAATATAATCCATAAAATTGCCCTGATATGTCCTAGGAAAAATATAACTAAGTAAAAAAACTTCATTTTATTTGCGACATCATGACATACCATGACCACAGAGCTGACCAGGCAAGAGGTGTCCCCAGAAGCAGTCCCTAAACTACCTATGTCCCATTTACTCTGTATACTGTAAAAAAACCCCCACATGTATAAGGGCCGTAAAGTGACAGAAGTCTTTCCTAATAGTCGTAGGAAAGATGCGACATGGTAGCAATAAGATGCAGTAGGCAAGGTGCTAAAATAATCCCAAAATATTTTGACAGGAGCCAGGTGCTCTAGCTGGCCTCTGGGCTTGCTGTTTCTGACATTAAAAGGCTACTTCTTGGCAACTCCTGAATGCTGTGAAGTAGGGGATGGGGTGGGGGGGCCAGATATGTGGCATCCTGAAATGACAAATCTCCAGCAACAATACCTTGAAAATCAAAACACCTGAACAGTTCTTATTCTGCTGCAGCATTTCCTCCTCAAACAGAACATATTTTGCATTTTACACCAAAGCTGGCAGGCAGGGTCTGCCAAAGCTCAGATTTCTCTGGCAAAATTTAGGTCCAGATCATCTAGCAGCCACATAGCCACGGCTTTTAGTGAGCATAGGATATTGCTCTGTACTTTACCAAGTGCTGTAACTTGCTACTATTCAATTAGTACTTGAGAATATCATAGAATGCCTCCTCCAGATAAGAATACACTCTATATTTTGTAACAGTTTCATTGCCATTCCATTTCCATTTTTTGTTATAGACTGAAAAATAATTCTAGTATAAAAAGACTGAAAGATTCAGTGCCAGAGTAGCATAGGATTGACAATTTCTGCATAAGAAATCAAAGCACCCTGAAGTAGAAGACTTGGTTATTAAAGACTCCGTGCAGGTGTTAACAGAATAGTAAGCAGATCCCCATGCATTCTATGCTAGTCCTGCCTTTTGAAATAGTAAAAAATTAAGGATTCCTAAAAGAATTTCTCTTTACCCCAGTTTTCAGGGCACTCAGTTTTTTAATCATTTATCTCAAGTCCTTCACAGTCTTCCTGTGGAGGTGAACAGTTCATGGAAAAGCTGCAAGATTCAACTGCATACCTCTAATTTAGAAACATTAAGGAATCTTCAGACACACAGGGAAATGGCTTTCTATCACCAGGTTCTTGAGCCAGCAGGTAACTCTTCACAGATTTTAATCAGGTGCAGTGACAGAAGGCTGCAGTGAACTGTGAGTCCCAAAAATATGTTATTAAGCAGGTGCAAAAATACCTTTCAGGCTTGTGTACGTGTCGCAATGTAACATTCAGAGACAGCTCGATTTTTAATTCCTGTTTATTCCCCTGAACAAACTCACCAGCTATTGAGCCAGTGAAATAGAAAATTATCACCAAGAATATTGAAACAGCACGAGTATGTTTCAGCTACTACAACTAACTTTCAAATGCTTCAACACACAAAATTATGCACAAGGACAAACTTAAACACTATAAATCACAAATTTATATTTGTATATTCATATTTTGTTCTTTCATATATATATATATTTTATATTTTTTTGTTAACATGACATGGGATAGAAGATATGCTTCACTCTGCTCCCAGCTAGGAGAAAGGGCAAAAAAACCAAATATCAACAAATTCTTGCCACGTCTGTTAATACTCTGGAATGTTTCTGTACTATATTTTTTAAAAACCCTACATTTTCCCAAACAAACGTTAAAAGTAGGTTAATCACGGCTGAAAGGAAAAATTCTCAAATACTGATTTCATGATCATATGCTGACCTCCATTTTCCCCATTCTTATTTAGAATAAGAAATTCTGTCATTGCTTCCACTGTAATTTGAGAGCAGTGGGACAGTAAAAAGTATCATGTTATCACAGGAGCTGCACCTGATATACTAGAAGGCCTCCCAGAAATATTTCAGAATTACTACTAAAGATGATAAGAAAAAAAAACATTTTTATTTCCAGTATGAGGCTCTATGTATAGCCTGTTTTTCACAGGCTGCTCTTTATCAAGTGCCACCCTTGCTAAAAATTGCACTATTAGTTGTAAATCAGAGGAGTCTGAGAAAGAGAAAAGAACATTTCAAGGGAATGGATTCAGTATAATGGTTTCATCTGAGCCAAAGAAAATCAAGGCTGGATCTTTTAATGTTGGGCATTTTTTTGCTGTTTTCCTTTATACGTTACATGACTAAAGAGCTGTGTTGTAATATCTTTAAAATTTCATTCTTAATGTAAGGTATGTCTAAATACAGAACACAATGTAATAACCTGTCTACTTATTACAAAGAATTTTACTTTTCATTACCATTTTTATTCCTTCATGCATTTCAACTGATAGTAACATTTACTGTTAAAACAAAGGCATAATGCACAATCTCATAGAAGTTTTCACATTGCCTCAAACACAGTACATGCATATGAGTTCATTTTGGGACAGAATTATATTTCAATGCTTGTCCTCTAAATTCACTAATTTTAGTGTTCATTTAAACAACTTTTAAGTATGGCAGCAAAGCTAGGCTGACAATCATCTGTGTACCAAAGAGACTAAGAACCATGAGCCCTTACGTGTTTATTTTGGGTCTACTGAGTCCATCTGGCTCACTGAACCCCTGCAAACCCTTTAGACTAGGAGGCACCACACTCAAAGCACCTAAAACTTACTCAGCTAAGTCTGTTTACCTACATTGGTCACTTACAGCTACTCAGCTTCAGCTTCCTTTACAGAGGATGGCAGGAGATTAGTTTTCCAGAAAGCGAGACACCTTGTGAAACTGGGACTTAAGAGACCCCTGATAAACTGCCCTCTGCAGATACCTACTCCTCTCCTTGGACTCTTCAATGATCAGCTTAGGCTGGGGTGACCAACACTTAGGTGTCCCAGTTTAAGTGCGGTGAATCCCAGCCTCAGCACGCTTATAGCGGCCTGCCCAATAAGAGGCAACAGAGAGACTTTTGCCTTCCTCAGAACTCTCATGTTTTCAGTGAAGCGGCAATATGAAAACTAACTTACAAGAGCTGAAGGCATCAAATGTCGGGAAATTTAGACAAGCTTTGCACAGCTATTGAAATTACAGCTATATCTTAAATAACAACAAATAGCACAGTGTGAACTGGGTCTTCACATTCCTTCACTGCCCAGTGCCTTAACCAAACCACATAAAAAGACCAAGCAAAGAATACTCTAGCATAGTAATTTCAACCTGAATCACATGCAAATCTGGATATTCAAAAGAAACTGTCATTCATTTATTTCATCGCTACTCACAAACTCCGAGTCCCTGGTCACAAGGTCAGTTTCCCCCCAGTTTTGGTATTAACTTACAAGCACGTGCAATGCAGCCTTCAGCCCCCAAATAGCTAAGAGGTGGCCACAGTCAACATGATGGCAACATGAATAAATCCTGAGGCAACCCAGGATTTACAGACCTCAGCTAGCATGAACTGTGAGCCAGGCAGCTCTCCAGTGCTCTGTCAGCTGCCCCAAAACATTTAGATGAAGCAGGAAAAGCTAATGAAAATTCTGTGAAGAAAAGCATAAGTTTTTTGAGGCTTTGGCAGTCCAGCTTCCACACAGCTGGTTGTCCCAGGAAGAGGACTGGAATTGCTGCAGTCAGGTTTTAGGCATCTATGTCCAAGGTAGTGCTATTAGGAAAGAAACCCATCTCAAGAAAAAAAAAACTGAACTGAAGAGCTGGCAGAAATCCTGCTATACGTCTCATGTTAGGTCAGCATTACCAGTTGTCTCCATGTCCATTTTTTATGGGCAGGCATAAGATAATAGAACTAAAGTACAGGTCAGCAATCACAAATTCTTACAGTAACTACCAGTAGAACATTATATTCAATAAAATACGCTGGCAAGCCTGAGGTATGACAGAGCATGCTGTTAGGATTATACCACACAGACCATGGAACAAGACTTTTGTATGCATACATACACACACACCTTCACACGTACACACATATCATTAGCAAATCAGGATTACTGGTAGTTAAAAGTTAAAATTCAAGGTTTCTGGTTTGACTTGGCTTACAGCTCCCAATAATTCATCTTAAGTAGTGATAAGACATAAAAATTTTGTCTTTTCTCCACGTTGTCATAAATTTTAAGAATATTAATGGCTAGGTAGAGATTTGCTTGACCCTTGTGGAACTGGCCATTGATCTCAATACTGCAAATGTAAATCAAAATGAAAAAAAATCTCTTTGAAAAGAAAGATGTATAGATAAGGGCAGATAACTTGAACCACAAACTTTGCTTACACAAATGCAGCTTATTGTCTACTTCAGCACTGACCTCATTTTAGGTTCATCCTAAAGCCCATATTTACTATTAAACTAGAAAGATGGTGAAAATTAAAGGAAAGTGAAAGCTATAGAATGAAATTATACAGGTCTCTTTGTGCCGTATCACCTGAAAACACTACAGCATGCAGCAGTTAAATCAATTTAAAGCAGTAGGTCACTAGCACAGCATAGACAACCCTACTGAACAACCAGTGGCCTTAGAGCTCGAGAAGGAAAACGCTGCTATGGTTGCCCAAGGAACTACAAGTTAATTGGCAAGATACTTCTCTGCTAGGGATAACACAAATTCATGAAATACGAAACAAAAATTTGACCTCACCATTACATTGTTTATTGCAGTGGATGACTCAAACCTGCAGGTTTTGCATCTGAATTGTTCTAAAAGGGGTATTTTTTTCTGAAATGCTCAGAGAAGCATTGGCCTCAAAGACTTGGTCTTTACTTAAAGACAAACTTGTAATGATGTTTTTAAGATGACTTTTTAAGACCTGAAAGCCTGAAATCTGTCACACACACTTAACCAGGAAATTAAAGCTTATATAGATGTAGTGATAAGAATACTGAGGCAAAATCACAAACTGCAAAAATAAAAAATGCAGAGATGCTCCAACTCATTTTTGGCTTTCTCAAGGAACACTTACATTAATAATATATCATTGTAAGACTGAATATATTTATTCTATGACATGCTGAGAAGCTTTCTGGAAGGTGCTGCTTTTGGCAGAAACACATCGCACTATATCATATTCCTAATGGTAGGCAGAGCCTAACAAAACCAGACTTAAATCATTACTAAAATACACAATACCGAACGGAAAGTAATCAAGGTGTGCCTTTATAAGACATATTCTGGTTTTAAA
>VZTE01003592.1:476642-513042 GCA_013397775.1 Eulacestoma nigropectus
GATAGATAGGTTACAGTACTATGTTTATTTTAGATTTATTTTAGCAGCTTGAAAAATATCTTCTGGTGACTGCATCTGTTCCATTTACCCAGACAGGTCTACACATCTGTTCAGTTCCACTCAGCAGCTTAAGGGGAGGGGAGAAAAAAGGGAAAAAAAGAAAAAAGGAAAGGAGAGGAAAGAGAAGAGAAGGAAGGAAAGAGAAGGAAAGAGAAGGAAAGAGAAGGAAAGAGAAGGAAAGAGAAGGAAAGAGAAGGAAAGAGAAGGAAAGAGAAGGAAAGAGAAGGAAAGAGAAGAGAAGGAAAGAGAAGAGAAGGAAAGAGAAGAGAAGGAAAGAGAAGGAAAGAAGGAAGGGCACAAGGTCAACCATAAAAGTTAAATCTAAAGAGTTTTTGAGGACTCCTAGCCTATACCCAGCCACTTTATATTCTTTTGCTTTTCACTGTTTTATTATATTCGGCAAAACAAAGTCTAAGAACATCTGAAGGAAATGACAACTTACACTGGAGGTATCAAACCTGCACCAGCAATGGATTGATTGTTCAGGTAGAATTGTTTGTTATTTATAGCTAAAAGATGTTTCTGTTGAAACAAACTAAAACCATGCAGACACCACAAAGATTTTTCAATTAATACCAAGGAGATGGAGTTTTGATTTGACTTGGTTGGGTTTTGATGTGTTCCAGTTAAGCTGGGGTTGGTGGGAAGGATTGTCCTCCAACATTCAATTCCCTTTAATTTTTGCAATTAGATGTGCTATTTAATTTTTTTATCAAAATGCAGCTTCTAATAACATTTACACAAATACAGAATGCTTTCAAAAATCCTGAAATTTATACCTATGTGGTTTCATCATAAGCAAAATACTTTGTTAAAAAAAAAAAAAAAAAAAACCAACAAAACATTTTTTCGGCTTCATAGTGCTCTTCTCCAAAACATATGATTAAATTCTCTTGGTCTTATCTCCAAAAACCAAAACCAACTTTTTTCAGCTCCCTCTCTCATGTTCCTTCCCCTTTTATTCTCTAGTCATGAAACAACATATAGAGTTTTTAAGACAAAGATACCAGACCAGCAACATTTCCCAGAAACAGTTAAGTAACTGCATTGAATTAAAGATTTAATTGTAGCGTGCTGATCAAAAAGAAAACAGATCTTACAAACCTACTCAGAAGTACAAAGGCAAAAAGAATAAACGTTCATATAAAGCAAATACTAAGAAATAACACCACAAACTAGTGCTGAACACCCTTGCCTAAAAAAGACCGATACTGACAGGACTTGCCACAAAGCTTAATGACTCTAAACATATAAGCCTTTGTTTTGTCCTCTGTTTATTTGAATGATACACTTTTCTAACTGTGAAGAAACTGTTCATAACTACCAATTCATTTACTGTTTCCAAACGCGTAACACCTGGATTGATCTCACTGCATCAGATGTGTTCCTTTCCAAGGAAACCAGGTATATGCTTGTGCATATAATCCATGCAAGAAAATGCCAAAATCTTGATTCCTCCAGCACAGTCACAGCAGGCAGAGCCATGACTCTCTTTGTTTAAGGCTTGGATCCCTCACTTGCTCCTCAGCCATCCCAACTGATAGTCTGCCTTGACTTTTCTCAGGAACATCTCTCTGCCACTATATTTTTTCTGCACCAGTTTCTCCAAGCTTGTGTTCCTTTGCATCTGAATTACCAAACCACTCACTTCCCTTGCCTCAACAAATACATTCTCCTCCAACTCCTAACTTACTAAAATGAAAATATAAGAACAGTGTCCTTAAACTTTTGCTTTGAGCCTATTGTCACCTTTTTCATCACCTTCTTGCTTTTCCTCATGCCAATTTGTATATATATCCTAATTTTATTTGTTAGAGATGGTCAAGAAATGTAGTACCTGGTTAAAAAGAAAATTATTGGGGAGTGGGGTCTAAGACGGGCCAAATAGCAAATGACAAGAAAACCACTTTTACATTCAAGAAAATTTCATGTAATTTCACACTTTACTGCCTTCATGTAGTTTTTAGGGAAACTCCATAGCACTCAAAAAACCCTTGTAGCAGCTTTATGCGTTACTGAAATTCTTAACATTTATTTGAAACATTTTGTATGAAAAAGTAAATATAAATGCCTAATTCCTATGTAAAAATAAGAGTTTATGTGCAAATAAAGCCCAAGTGTTTTATTTACTGTTATTGCTGGTGGCTGCCTAAAAAGCTTTTACATTTTAGAAAGTTTATATAATTTTCTAAGTGTGTTTAAGCAATCTCCCTGGCAAAGCCAGAAAACAAGCTACTTCTCCAAGAACAATTTACACACAAGTTAGATGCCTTTTGGGGGGATTCAGAACCTTAAAGATCATAGAAGTTTTAAATAGATATTTGAATGTGAAAATAAATATTTACATAAGAGGGTGGCTTGTGCTTATGTGAAATTTCTATTAAACCTATAACCAAATATGAAAAAACACATCCAAAGATGGAGAAAAAAACCTCCACAACCCAAGACCTCTCATTTGCTGGGGTATTTGGCAGATCTTTCCACACAGACATAGTCACCACCTTCATGCACACCAATTAGCAGCATGAATCCAGAAGTAGCAGGTGATTCCCAAACAGTCCTTAAAGATGCCGGGCCAATAAAAGAGTACTTGCTACTAGAAATTAAGACTAGGCAACACCTCAGGCATTTCTAAAGGATGCAGGAGGAAGCTACACCAGTGCAATGCCTGCAGCTCTCAGCTTCAGAGACATGTCTTGCTCCAAATCCCCCTTTCACCTCAGACTGCTTCTCTCATCTCTTGAAGGCAGCGAGCATATGCAAGTACACAAAGAGGGAGGGAAACATGCTGCACTGCAAAGTGCCAGCAACAACAGAGCTTGGAAGATCCTTGTGGCTTCCACACCAAGTCTGAGACAAAATCAGCTGGAAGATTGGCTAATGAGACTACATTCATTTTTTCCCTGTGTCATGAATACAGTGTGATACTGAAATTCCACTAAAATTTATGACTATAAAAGGTTTCTCACCCAGGAAAAAAAAAAAGTAACCACTTTGGCTAGGTATTCCTGGAATGGGAGACAAGTAAGGTGAGAAAAATAAATTGCAGATTTATTTTGAATTTAACCAGTATTTGTCACTTTTCCTTCCTTAAAACAGTTAGGAGGGGAAGAGGTTTTTGTGGGGTTTTTTTCTGTATGGCTTTTGGTTTAAAGTAATAGGCTAAATGTTACCTCTGGCTTCATACAATTTACTTAGGCTCATATTTTCCCAGTTTTAACAAGCTGATGTTTCCAGGAAAAACCATTGATGATTCACCTACTGTTCTGCAAAATTCCTGATCTATAAAAAATTGTATTTTTTTAATTATACACCATAAACAGGACTCACTGCTTATTCTGAAAATAAGACAGCATTGTCTTATCTACTGCTGAATCCCACAGCCAGAAGCCCTCAAAAGTTTAATTATCACAAGATCTTCTCTATAGAGTACAGAAAAGAAATAATAAAACCAATAATTTCTTCTCTGTAGGGCAAGGAAGGTGTTCTTCTTCTGTTCTTTTCAGTAATTACATTGTTGAGCTTGTTTTGCTTGTTTTTAATCCTAGAGTTCCCTACAACAAATTTACAGAACTCCAAGGAAGTGAATTACTTGTGGGTAACTTTTCCTGAAGATTATTAAGAGAAACAGATACTAAAATCTGTTCTAACATTCCTTGGTTTTGCAATCTGCACTTTTAAAAAAAATACCTGCCTTTCAAAGGCCTATACATCATTTTCTGTCTTGCATAAAAATTATTAATTTTAATGGAAATTGAAACATTTCATACAGAAAGAAAAATCCTTTTAACATAAACCATTTTGAGGTAAAAATGTCTACACAGATATTTTTGATGAGCTGTGATACTATTATAGCTATAAAACTGACCTCCAGTTAAAAGAAAAAGAAAATTCCATCTGGTTCTCAAGAGCTGGAGATGAATCATTTTTGCCTCACCACTGCTGCTATCTTTTGGCACATTCTCCTATGTATGTGTTAAATTTAGCAAATCTCTCTGATCTCCAGAAACAGAAAATGACTATGATTGCATTTAGATGTTCAGGTTTTGCCAAATTCTTACATGCTTCAGTTTTTTAACTTGTAGAATGCAGCCATTCAGCAAAAGCATATATAATGAAGCGTTTAATTCACAGCAACGAACAATGCAAAAACATAATTTTTGCTATTGCTCTGGTCCAATGGCTGGCTGACTGACCTGCCAACAGACCTTTAAGATTGTGTTTCGTTGTTGGGGTTTTTTAAAGAAAAATATTTTCAGGAGCTCTATTAACAATCTATCCCAATCCTTGCCAGAATGAATAGTCATCACATAGCACAGAAGACAGACAAGCTGCTTAGTTCCACTTCTCCATGTCCCTACTCAAGAGCTTAAATTCAAGATCCTAATCGCTCACTGTTCACACTGTGAACCAGGATGGGGGAACTTCTTTCTTGCTGAGGATCAAGCAGCTTTCTCAAACACCCTTAGTGGACTGTGTGCTACCACGTATCTTAGCATTATCAAACAGAGTTACTCAAACACAGGTCTTTCTCCAGCATAGTGAGAACACCTATTTAAACCAGCATTGCTGGCAGGTGGACAATTAAATGCCTCTGACAGATCCCAGAGAAACAACCACGCTGAATTCAAGGGGCTGTAATGGGCATCTCTACTCAGAGCTACAGAAAGGCAAAACCAAGTCAATCCCCTTGTTCTTTATCTGTGTACCAAAAAAAATTGAAATAAGCAGCATACCAGATGATGCTAACAGCAATATGACCTGTATATTGCCATCATATACACCAAAGAGCTACATCCACTCATATTTAAATCTGTAAGTAAAACAACTGACAAGTTTCATACTAGGAAAATTATTTAAGTGTAAAACTTAGGGTGATGTCCTTTCTTATTGGCCCTGAAAATCTTCTAAAGTCTCAGACTTCTTATATTACTGGGGTAAGCTTATTTTCCTTTATTCAATGTCATTAAAATGAGAATACAAAGAAAAGCTGCATCAGTGGTGAGCTATGATAAGAAAGAAAGCACTTTATCATACTAATGAAGTTGATGCTTTAATAAGACAGCTGAAATCTGAAGCAGTAAATAAACAATTAGCAAAATCACTGGGATAGAGGAAATAATGGGCTGAACAAGATGCACAGAGTCTCAAGAAAATAAAAATATTATTGATCCATAACCATGCAGCTCTCAAAGTTTGGCCCCTGAGAAATAGGCTTCCATCAGTAATAAAGAAGATGGCAAATTATAATTAAATTACTTAAATCATTGCACAGTAACAAGATCCTCAGCATTCTGTTGAGTTTGAAAGCAAACGTCTGTACTGTAAGCTTGTACAAAAATGGAGGTAATCATATGAATCAGCAGTTTTATAGGTTGTCTCTTTCCAAATGTCTTTTTAGACAGAGATCAGGTAACTACTAAAAGTGACTTTACTGTTAGAAAACCTCATCCAAGAATCCCACATTGGGTTGGCAATGTGCTTTAACTATGCAGGAATGCATTGGAGGGGGAAGAAAAAAAAAAAAAAAAAAANNNNGAATTGGGGGGGGAAAAAAAAAAAAAAAAAAAAAAAAAAACAACAAGAAAAATACTTGACCTTATATCAGCAAAAGCAATGGACTACTTTTCACTGCAGTAATCCATTAGTAAATTAAAGGGAGGATATCACCCTCATATGGCCACTTCAAAAGCAGAAAGGCAGCATTTTCAGAGGGAGAAGGAAGACATGGAATATCACTGTCACTGCATGTAGGACTTAGGTGACTGGCAAGTCAGTTCTGTGAATAGACACTGGACGCTGTCCACAAAATGCTAATGGTCTTGTCCATCCACACCCTGACATTACTCCCAGCAGAGAGCTGGAACACTGCTTACACTGTTAGACATACTGCTTTAAGCAGAAGGACATTTCCTCTGACTCCACAAGCTGCAGACCACTGGAGGCTGAAGGAATCTTCTGTTTAAGCACCACAACATGACTGCACTGTTCACCATCAAACATCCCAACTTACAGTTGTCTGAACCTTACTGTGTTTATTTCAAACTCAAATCCCATGAATACCACTGGTCTTCAGAAATGCAGCTTTGCAAATCCTCTCCTTTGTGTTGTGCTATAAACTTCTGCAAGAATTGAAGGGCAAGTACAGACAACCCTTTTTTTTTTTTTTTTTTTGTAATTGCTGGGAGACAACTGTATAAAGTCCAAGGCAGGGAGACCATTCCACACTGAATGAAGGGCGGTGAGATACAAGTCCTAAAGTGTCATTTAATCTATTGATGTGTCTTCCTCTGTCTTTTAGTGAAATCTCTAGGTCACCCCAAAGACACTCATTCAAAGAGCAGAAAGGCAAACCCTCATTTCCATTTCATTAATGTACACATGACTCTGCCACAGTCCATCAGAGACCAGTCTGGTGACAGTCATTCCTGCAGCCAGCTTCATGGTAGTAACTCCTTAATGGCAGGCTTCCTTTCTTCCTGACAAGACAAGAAGGCATTAAGAATACAGAGTAGCTTGGGAGACAGGAAACCATAGCTGTTCAGTCCTATCCAAACCAGTCACTAGGGACAGTAAGTGACAGGTGTCTTCTGATAGCTGTCTAACAGGCCAGAAATAAACAAAATGATCAAAGAAAAAACAAACAGAGATAATGTTCACATTTCAAAACAAAGGCACTACAGCTGTCAACTATAGGCAAGGCCCTATAGCTCCTACAGAGATGCCAGTGACTGAATTCACACTGATCCTCAATTCTTCCAATATATGCAGAATGGCCCTGTCAGTCAGGGCTGAGGCTGTGCCACGGCAAATCCGGCACAAACATCTCCAGTCTTTCCAGTCCTGGTTCTGTGGGTAAACCAACTCTCTGTCCCTTTAGATTTTTACGTCTTAGTTCTAACACAAATATGAGCTATAGTACTGTAACAAATAATCCACATTAAGAATAACTTATTTTCCAATTCTCCTTGTATACTCCTAGAAAAACAGATGGATTCTTCAAATTAAAGGAACTAACATCCAGACTTATTTCTCCATCCAACTCCTGTATATACAATCACTTTTTTAGACAGAACCCAAAATGAACACAAAAATAAAAGCAATTCACCAGAGTTGTGGTACTTTCCTTGGACTTCTTTACATTTCAGACTGCCCTAATTCAAAGAATCCCTTTTTTATTTCAACTAAAATCATACATGAGGAAAAAATGCTTTAAAAAAATCCACAAATTTCCCTTGTTGATGCATTAACATGGGAAATAGAGGTGGGAGATTAATACACTACTTACTGATTAAGAATAGTACAAAGGAGAAAAATATTCTTCAAACCACAATAGCTGGAAGCTTTAAGGCATGTGGCCACATGAACACTATCCAGCAACTACAGGAATGTGTCACAAACACACCTTAGCAAACTAAGGACACCATATATCCCAGGCCCCTAACTGAAGGATGCTGTAGACCCACCTACAATCAAGGATTCTACAAGATAACACCAAGAGGCTTTTACAAAAAAAAGAAAGGAAGGAAACAGTGAACTTCTAAAAATACCAAAATTTAGGGTGGCAGAACAATAAAATGCAGGAAAGAGAATATTTTCGTGTTTTCTGTCTTCTTCTTGTTCAACCCAGCCACAAAATAGGGGATATGCGGACTTAAGCATGTTATGGAAGAATTTCCAGCATGCTTTCTAACAGCTCCTAAGGCTCAGCATAATTAAAGATTATGGAGAAATGATTTACACATTCTTTGCAGAAAGACACAAAAGTAGGAAATTATCTGAACAGTCTTTTGATATATTTAGGTCCTGAAAGTTGCTGAAACTCACGAAAAGGCTTACTGCTTTGGTAGGGTAAAAAACTCACAACTTAATAAGATAAAATTTTGATTTTGAAAGGGCTTTTTTCCCCTTTTTTTTAATCACCACCCTCTTGCAACAAAAAAAAGGAGATTAGAATAATGCCTCCAGGCTTTTTAGCATGGTTATACTTTAATAGCAAACTGTGTTCTCTATTCTAGAACATGCACAATAATAGGTATACTCTCATGAATGGCAAAGAAAATTACACTGGAACCAATACAAGTGTGATAGACCATTTCTTTTTCCATTCCTTCACTCACAGAAAAAATGAGATCTCCTCCTCCTTGGAATGAAAGTGCTTTTGTCATTTTTGCTATTATGCAAATTTAACATAAAACTGTTAATATTTAACTGCCAAACAACAGACAACTCTCAGAAATCAAAACAGTATCCATAAGCTAAAAAATGTCAAAGAAAAATGAGAACTTCAATTTAAATACAGAAGACAAGTATGGATTAAAGCTTCAAATATCTGAAAAATTATATATCATATTATAAACATGACTTTTAAAACAGTAGAGAAGAAAAAACTGAGGTGGACTTGGAGAGGAAACAATTCTGGTTCTTCAGAAGACAGTACAGCACCCACAGTTCCAAGTGGAAAATCCCTGACATCCAGCAGCCCAACTTAAAAGAAAATCATAATGAGTCACCTGGATGGAGGATGGCTGAAATGTAGGAACTTCTCTCCTTTTGATTGAATTAGCAGATCCATTAATTTAAAAATTGTTAGGAGACTGTCCTCCCTCCTTACAAGGGAGCGGACTCTCTGTGGAAATGTGTAGACTACGCTTGGAGAACTGGACACAGTTAAAATCTATTAAACATAACTGTTTAGGTAAATGTCTGTGTTAGTTAAGCAACAAAATGAGCAATAGTAAGGACACAAAAATAAATTTCTTTCTCCCAATAGATGTATAACAGTCTACAGGAGTTTGATATGCCAACCAAATAGCCCAGACAGCTGATTTGTCTTCAGCAATTCATTAGATCATTCCAGAGAGCAACCTGCCTGTAATATACTGAGTCTTTCTGAAGGATTCAGAAATAAAGAAGCTACCTCCAGAGGCCTGGATTCAAAGAAGGATTTAGCTCTTCAGTGTTTACATCACTTAAAATAAATGAGAAGTTATTAAAAATGTTTTGCTGAGACTGGGCTATGTCTAGCCACAGATGAAAACAGAACAGGTCTGATGGGAAACCGTGAATAAATAAGCCAGTTCACAAACTTATCTGAAGTATGCACTTGGTCATATATCCTCACAAGATCATGCCTCTTCTCTGCATCTCTCTTTTCCCATTCACATTAAAGGGTTTCTGCCTCTCCTCTCAGGAGCAATTTGAAATAACAGAAATAAACAAGCAACATTCATTATGACAGTGTTGTTCTATGAACAGAGTTGTTCAACACTTTAAGTGGTTTCTGTATGTGATTTCAGACACAGCTTAGCAACAACAAATCTCACGTGTAAGCTGGCAAAACTACCACAACAAAATGCTCTGATTTATAATGTAATTTCCAAGGCACTAATAGTGGAAATAAAATTTTCGCTCTTCAAGACCACCCAGTTGTAAGTCCTCTATATTAAGTATGATTTCCAACTAATAAACACACTAAACTAAAATTTGAAATGCTATCTTAAATACTGTGAAGCACAGATATTTGAAATACAGTTAGAATTCATTTTCAAAAAAAGGACAGTGATTAATTTAATTATTTGTAATATTGACTACAGACCAAAACAATTCTGATAGTTTTAAATATTCTGAAGTGTGCAAGAATGTTTATCTAGGTACAGAAAATAAATTTTTTAAAAAATTATTTTTTCCCATAATAATCCAAATTATTTTTTTCTCTAGTCTCCTTGAGAACTGATAACCATCTCATAAACATAATGAGTTAAAATGAAACTACACAGAAGATATACTTAACTCCCTCACATCTTACCTAGTCAGACAAGTACAAATGTTCTAATACTTATATTCCTACACATTTCTGGTTTTTAGATTTAACCCTAATGTATGCTCAAAATAAATAGTACTACTCTAATAATATAAAGTATTAGCTAAAGTGTTGAAATTATTGACATGGAAAATAATCATTCACTATTTCAATATCAGAACATACCATCATATGGGAGCAATAAATAGAAGCAATTACATGGGCTTAATAAAAAGAAAATATATTGAATCAGAAAAAGTAATACTGGCATTAGGTAAAAGGTACTATTTTAATTCATCAAAGTTTTGAGAATTATTAAAAGAATAAGTTTTAACTATTTAAAAGTTCAGATTTATGACCAACTACCAGCAATAGGCCAAACCTAATCTTTCAGTACAATCACAGAGCTACTTCATCTTACTTTGTACGTATACTTATGCAAAAGAATTATATGAAAAACATACTCAGAGCGCAGGCATTTTATACACAATGATCACTTGCACATCATTGTTCCAAATTACTGTGAAGCAAAAAAAAAAAAAAAAAGTGTTCATATAGGTTTTTTGACAGACATTGATGACATTTTGAACTAAGAAGTGATACCTGTCCTATCTCTTGCATATTTTGCATAAGCACCCTTCACAAAGAGGTCCACACATGAGATGGCTCAAAATGCTGCAGCAGTAGTGGTGCTCAAGCTAGACTGAGAGGCAGTATTGCAACATCCTCACGTACCGAGGGGGCTCTGAAGTTGTGGGAATTTCCATAACAGGCAAAAGCCAGTGTTGGCAATGGAAGATTATGACAGATGGTTTGCCAAGTCCAAGGGGACTGACAAATATTTCATCCACCAAGTCTAAAGACTGCAGAACTTGCCAAAAAGTTAGATTAGTTATAACTGGGCATGAGGGAGAGGTGATCATGGCCACCATTCCCTTTGTTACTTTAGGAAGAAGAGGAGGATAGGAAGGGTATTTTGAAGGCTAAATTCAGTTTCTTAGTTGGAAACTGAAGTCAAGGACCTCCATGGCAGCATTCTCCAAAGTGCTTAAAAATCCTTGTCCAAGTCCCAAGAAACAGGCTGTCTCAATGCAACCATGAGATAAGGAGGATAAGAGGAGATATACAAAGAACTGGGGAAATAAGGATTAGCCAGAAAAGCAAGTCTGACCACCCGCAATGTCAGCTGACCAGCACCTGCAATAGTGAACAAGAAAGTACAGGCAAAACTTGTGCTTTCTACAACAGTATTAGAAGCCAAGAAATTTGTTAGATAGGAGACTTTGATCAGGAGATGTTATCTGAGACACAAAAAACTCAATGCAGAAGCAGCAATTTTTAACTATCCATATGCAGTATGGACTAATGTCTGGTCAGGACAAGATGCAGAAACACAATTTTTTGGATGAAGTGACTGGTTCCTAGAAGAATCAGTCTTGAATTCCCCAAGAGAAGCTCTTCAGGCTTTATTCAGAAGTGGAGCAAACGACTTGTATCAAGTTGTGAATGGAAAAACACTATGTTTAAAAATAATCACAACAAAATTAAAAACAACACGGAAAAAAAAAGGACTATTCCAATAAATCCAGCATAAGGATATTCAGTTTCAAGAAAGGACACAAACAGAAATGATACAAGAAGACAAATTAAATGAACAAAACCCAAAAGCAGCGGTGAAGAAAAAGCATGCGACAATGCAAGCATGAGCTGCTCAAAAAACAATGTATTAGATTACCAGATAAAACTGCCTAACATTTCTAATAGAGAACAAAACAGATAGAGGCCTTCCTAGCTCAACAGGAAACTAAAGGAGATTATCTCAGCGAAACAGCGACAGTTTAAAAAAACGTGGAAACTTACCCAAACAGAGAGAGGAAAGCATATAAACCATGACAGATTAAATGTACTGAAAATAAAGGGAAAATGGAGAAAAATTTGAAGAAATCCTTGCAAAGTTTAAAATAGATTGAAAGAAATACTCCCACCTATTTTAGGGGTTGTTTGGGTTGTGGATTTTTCTCATTATTTTTTTTCCTGGGGTGTTTTTTTGATTTGAAAACAGAGGCAATAACTAACTTCTGGAATTTCTCACAGGGTACGGCATAGCAATATAAGGAACAAAAGGAAGAATAATCTCATGTACAAGTAAAGGTTCCAGGCTGACCTGCTGGGAACCAGCTCTGATGAGAAGGACCTGAGAGCCCTGGTGAGCAGGTTAACCATGAGCCGGCTGCCCTTGCAGCCGAGGTGGTCAATGGTATCCTGGAGTACATTAGAACAAGGGTGGCCAGCAGGTCAAGGGAGATGATCCTGCCCCTCTACTCAGCCCTAGTGAGCCTGCATCTAGAGCACTGTGTCTAGTTCTGGGCTCCTCAGGTGGATGGACCAGCGATCTGACCCAAGAGAGCATTTTTTAACTTGGTACATTCTAAAGAATATGTTATAATAAAAACAAAAAAGTCTAAGCAAATTATAAAAACAGAAGACTGAAAGTTAAGAGGTCACAATTACTATGTTCAGAGTATAATAAGCCAGTACCTGATATAAAGGGTTTCACTTAGTCACCTAGTTTTTGGAAATGGCTCCAGCAATGTTCCTTTCTCAATTTCAGGATTTGGGGGTAGGGGGGGCCTAGATAACTAAATGAAGAGAAAAATCAGCTGTGTGTACTTTTCTACTCTAAGATGGTAGACAAATTGTGGTAGATCAGGGAAATATAATTAAAAATAAAAGCAATAGAAACTCATTCTATACAACTTACAATTCATATATTCATTACTTAACATTAATTTTTCCATGAGTAAGCAATTGTTGCTAGTGTTTGCTATGCAACTGTGGTAGGGGAAACAAAAGGGTCCCCAAGGCAGCTTCTAAATAGGAACATGTTTGAAGGCTAAGTGATCATTAGTAATAAAACTAATGACATTTGTTTGCTTGCATTATAAATGATTTTCAAAGTGACAGTTTCTCGTAGAAGGGCATCAGTGTTCCTGGACATATAGGATTTCTCTCAGAGAGCAAGTATTTTAGCAAGAAGCACTAGAGTTATTGTCATAAAATTAACATTCTCCTTACGTAATGAATGCAAAATCAGATGGCCCAGATAAATGAAAACAGACTCCTTTAAATGCTGCATAGCCTCAACATTAGCTTTGATCACATTGCACTTGAAAGGTGACAGATGAAAAAAAATTAATCTCCTACCATAGTGTTTGTTCCTTCTCTGGACAGCCATGGCAATCTGTGAAGGGATCATGAAAATAAATCTGTTTGCATGTCTCTGCTTTTCCTGTGTGCATCTCTCCATCTCATCTACCTCTAGAATCCATCTTGCCTTATGCTTGGGACACAAACACATAGCAAGAGCTGGATTTTTGTTATGCATCTGTGCAGTGTGTAACGTAATGGGGATCTACAGTATCATAAATGTCTCAAAGGGCTACCACGCTATAATTACCCAGTGTACAACTACATACACCAAGACCTTTTGTAACACTAAGAGTAACTGAAATGTCTCATCGTACTGGGAAGAGGACTTTTAGGACTAAATTATCACAGTCCTTTCTCACCCAAAAATGAGAAATAAAAGAGTTTCAGTCCAGTTTTTCCTCTTTTGCCACCCTAACTATTCTTCCCCCGTAAGCAAATTGGTGGAAAAACAGAATAGTAATTCCATTTCACTCTACTCCTCAAAATGAAACATGCAGCATAAGCTCACAGTGTAAGCTCACAGCATAAACTTGTCCTGCAGCCAGGAGGGAGCAAAATGAACTTGGCTGCCTTTTCCAGGACATGATAAAAGCTGCCTCTCAGTCTTGACCAAGCAGCAAACAACTTCAGCAGACAAGGACCACAGCTGCCACCCATACAGAAGCAACAGCTATCCTTAATCAGCTTGATGCTGTTCTCATTCATTACTTTGATAAAGTAACAGGAAAAAATTGATTTTTTTCTATTTCACAAATGCTGTAACACAGGAAAAGGGAGTGAATGCCCATCAACTCTTCAACTATTAGTTAGCTGAAACAGAAAATGCATGTACAGGGAAGTGATGGCTTTCTGGCTGAGGCAATGGACTAAATATTTTCTCCTTTCAGATGACAGTAAATATTCTGTCTCAGTTCCTTAATCCTAGGAATAATAGCCCATTATTTTATGGGGATAAGAACATAGTACATTAACACATCATAACACTGTTGTCTTTGTAAATAAATAAAACATTTTAAAAAAGATGACAGTGCTACAAAAGATGACACAACATGGCCAACAAGGCTATCCATAACTTGACAAAATCTCTAAAGTCAGGATTATGTTTCACATCTCTCAACTGAAATATCCGGCAGCTTGGTCAACTAAGTAATATAAAGAAGCACAGTGAGGTATACAAAGGATGTAATTAAACTCATTCTTTTCCTTCATTCTGAAAATCTTTAGTTTGGGATTTTGTAACACAAAGCTAATAAAGGCTCTCAATCATCCTGTGCTGGGAATTACATTAAAATAATGACACTTGATTGCAGATCTATTACTAAGTCTGTTTAGAATCATGTAAATCTGCCAGGTTTTGTCACCAATCAACACTGGGTCTATCTGCAAATTCCATGAACCAAGACTATCCATAGCACCCTGCTTGGCTCAGACTGAGTGAGCCATCTCTTAATATGTTCCACTGCTTGTACTGGTGTTTTTTCTGATTTTATCAGAGGATTTTTGACTTTTCTGGCAGCTTTCAGTGACAATTTACTGCAGAGAGAGCTGCCCTAGATTTGTCCAAGTCCTGACATGGATTGCCTACCTAACAGCAGAAGGACCCAGACCTGCCTCTTGGGTTTCATCAAAAGAGTCATAAACTCTTTCTCCTTATGCATTTGCAGAGAAGCACTGGTCAGCGCCACTCAGAAATCACTCATTCACTTTCTGTCAGGCCAGAAGTCATTGCCTCAATGGTACAGCTGGGTAGCAAAATCTTGCGTGGCAGTATTCAGCATGGGGAACCAAAAGATCTGCATGCAGCACTGAAAGTCTGTGAAAAAACCAACAATGTAAAAATATTCTCAGAAATGAATTTTAGTGCTTAATCTATACTTTGCACCACGCAACATAAAAAAAAAAATACAGATCCTGTAATAGAAAAGTTTACAATATAGGAAGAACACTACAAGGGATTCCCTGAGTCAGTGAATAAATCCCCTGGTGTTGCATTTATCACACCTTACTATTTCCTTAAATTCCCTCCATCTTAAATGCATCTGCTTTCTCTTACATAGATCTGAAAAGAGAAGCTAGTAATTATGAAGGTTAGGAAACTTATTTTGATTTCCAAACTACATTTTAATTTTATTTAACGTATATGTTCATACAAACATTTCTCAAGGTTCTATAATTCTGTTTTTTCCCTCCCTGATGTATTATTCCTCACAGAACAATTAGATTTCCTTTTGGCCTTAAAACTTTCCTCCACTAAGAAGCCACTGTCTTCTTATTTACCTCATAAAATAAGTTCTCCATCATATTTTCCTCTTCCTCTGCTTCATTTTGCCTTCAATTTCATTGAACAGATTGAGTTTTGCTAACAATTTGCACAATAGCATTAATATTTCTCTACTGGGAGATTAATACTCTGAATAGAACACACAGAATATAGGATTTACAAGTTTAAAACTGCAAAATAAATCTGTTTTAAGTGCAAATTACTTTGCTGTTTCTATCATTTTAATGTCATGCAGAAATGAAATCTATGTCAATATTTAATATTATTATTCTACAATTAAAAAGCTGCATTAATAACTTTAACGTCACGATTATCACCGTTCTACTTTGGGATACTTGGCTGAATCTGTAATCAGGTTTGCAAACCCGAAGTACGAGATCAGCAAGGTCAGTGACAGAACAATACACCCACTGTTCTGAGGTATAAGTATCTAGCACAGCTTTTGCCCTTCTCAAATCCCTGGATGTATTTACTGAGTAACTGCAAATGTTGCTTTTCCTCTGCTACAACCTGCAATCAAAAAAAGAGTTATTTCAGCACTCCTCACATATCAATGACATTACAATTTGTTGGGTTTTTTTTTTTAGAAAATCAAAATCCCAAGAAACAACATTTTTCCGTACATTGAACTTTTTCTCTTAATGCCTCTTAAAGGCTTTAATCTGCCTCACTACTAGCTTGAACATTTTGTCTTCCTTCACATCTAAAAAATCCAAACACTTAGGTTGCAGAACACTTCATTTCTTCAATTCCTCCCAATATCTCTGGGAAAAAAAACTCTCCTTGACACATTGATCAGTATCTTTTTCAAAAAATGGTCTCCTGACATCATCTCAGTTTATACTAAAGGTTATCTCATAGAACATGATACTGATGTATGCACTTTTAAAGAAAACAGACTCTGCTATATTATAGAAGTATTTTTTCACCTTATCTAGCGAAAAAAACCCTGATTCTCTTCTGTCTGACATGAAAAGGTCCATGGTTCATATTTTTGGCTCCCCACCTTGGTCTAGTATTATTACATGTGTTCCAAGGCTGTGTAAGAGATACCCATACAATATAACATACAAATAAACCTTGAGAGCATTATGTATAAATCCTACCCGTTCCATCTAAATGGAGCAGTGACTGCAAATTAAGCATTTGCTTAATGTTCCCCACAGTCCTTTTTTTTTAATGGTGATAGGGACAGATAATAGCAGTGGGTAGGACACATGTTATGACTCTATAGAAACAAAACCAATTCACCAAAAAAGAAAAAAAGCCAGGTAAAAGCCAGATTCCAAATAACACATTACTTTCTAAATAATATGATTCTACACAGTAACCTTGACTTAATTAATACACATAAAATATTTCAAAGATGATATCAGAATGAAGTACAAAATTACAATTAGCCTTATGAAAAGCATAATTTACATAGAATGCCAACAAATAGTACATTCTCTGTCCTCTGTAGCTACAGACATGTATAAGGCATAAGAAGTAAAATTCTATTAGACATTATAAGCTTTATCAGTTCATAAAATATGTATTTCTTTTCAGTGCTGAATTGGTAGAATGGGTGCAAAGCTTTCCTTTCACTAGACATTATAGGGAAAAAAAGCACTGTCCATGTTCTGCTTAGCAAATTAAACTAAAAATAACAACTATCATTATATTTAATTAGTACTTCTGATAGTAGTCTTATCAGAGACATCCATGTCTTCAAGCAGACAAAAAACAACCAAACAAATTATAAAAAAGGAAAAAAGGGGAAAAAAACTTCTCCTCTCACAAATCAGTAAAAAGATAAGAAACAAAATAAAAGAACACCAACCACCATGAAAATAATGGGTTTTCATTCTTGCATATGGTTTCTTAGTGGAAGAGGTGTGGACCATGAAACAGACAAAAAAATTCCATGTACACTGCAGGACACTCAGACAGACTTCTGCCAATGACAACAATTTCCTGAAGCCTTTCATAAAAACTAAATTGACTTCAAAAGCAAAACAGGTCAATGATCATGGAAATTCCATCTGTACCAATGACAGATTAGCTTTTAGGGTCTAGCGAAAAAAAAGGGAATACTACGCAAGAAACATTAACTACCAGCTATCACATTTCCCTTCCATAGTATCCAACATCTATGCACTGCAGTTTATTTCAGGAAAACAAACATCTGTCCAATATTATTTTTAACACCAAAACTGACAGACACCACTATTCAGCCCTGTTGAAGGAAAATCTGCAGAAAAGCAGTGTGAAGAAAAAAAGGAAGCTAATAGACAGAGATAGTGAACAAGCATCAAGTCAAATTCAGTATCATTCAAACACTAAAAAGAGCAAACCATGATAGATGGAAGAGCATCACCTCTCCAATCTATATCAAATAAATTTCACCATCCCAATCAAAAAATGTGTCTTTTTGACATTCACCCCAAACAGCAGAGTAAAGAATTGCACTGACAATTTATATGCAAAGTGTTCTCCACTAAAGTGAATCTAAAACTAATGGTCTAGCATTAAATAACTTGCATAAATTTTCTAATTTGCCATCCGTTTCAAAAAGAAAGTATAATTCTTAAAAGTGGCTTTATAGTTAAAGGCAATACCATTATTTATAGCTACAAAGTGGTGAAACTTGGAAAAAAAGGTCAAATGTCCAAGTTCTGAGAAATGGCCAGATTTTAGTAGAAAATTATAAATACTCAGTAATCAATCCATGATCTTTTGCCAAGCACTGTAATCCTCCATTATTAATCTCTTACTCCTTACTTACTCTCTTACAGCCTTAATCAGATGTTCTAAGGACCACTGGAGAACTTCAGCCAGTACCACTGGGAATCACTTTATGTCTGTGCAATAACTCCTTCCACTGAAATTAAAGTTTATTAAAGAATAGATATATTGCATATGAATTCCTCAGGTACATAATGGCTAAAATTGCCAGAAGTCTTGTATGCAAAGAAAGGGAAGAGCAGTGGTTCCACAGCATAAACTGCTGAGATGTAAGCTCTGCAGTTTAAAAAACTAAATATCTTTCATAAAAGGCTATGACTGAACAGTTACTAAGAAATTTTATAAAATTCTGATACTAATATGCAGTGCTGTGCATTTTAAAGTCACCTTATGCTATCAAGTGTGTACTTCAGTTCTTTGAGCTTATCACACTAGCACAAGAAGAAAGAGAATCAGAATTCTTTCCTCTTCAAGACAAAAGCAGACAGAAAATCTCTTTTTATATTACCAGTCTAGATCTTCCAAGCTAGATGACACAGCAAAATTCTGTAAATACATTCCCACACTCAGAAGAAAAATAGAAGTGAGGTACCTGCTGCAAAAATAATGTGGCCAAGAGTTTAACTTAATTCCAAGGATTCAATTTATGTTTGTTTAATTATTGATAAAAAGTTAAAAATAGATCAAAAATCTTGAAATTGGAGCCCCCCCCATATACTTACAAATAGGTTGAGCTGTGGTAATATTTTATTGTCATACTTTTCCAAACTAAGAGGGATAGAGATGTTTCAAACTGAGATAAGTTTATCTGAAATATATTCTGCACTAATTTTGATTGGGTTACAAGAGAACTGTAATTTTCAACTGTTAGCAAAATTACTTTTGTCTAGCTAAAATATCAAGCACACAATTATTCTAAGGTTTCATGGCTGACTTTTCTGGTTTTAATATGAGAACTAGCTACCGTGCAATCAAATAGCTTAGATAATATTAACAAATAATGCAGTAATCATATTGCAATCTAGTTAATTGCAGGCAGGAAGCAAATGCTGCAACATTTGAATTACCTGAGTGCTTCTATATCCGTGGGAGTAAATCCACACAGCCTGCTGGGACCAGAGGGTAACCAACGCCCCCCCCCGCCCCCCAAATCAGTGCAGGGCCATAGCCATGCTCTGACTTTTGACCCTTAAGTTCAATGGCAAAATAAAGTTTACTAAAAATTATCGTAATGTCAGAATATCTTTCACATAATTCTTCAAGCACTGGCAGCATGACTGAGGATTAAGACATCATACCAGAAACAGACCTGTCTGTTAGAACAGGCATGAAAAGACATGATTTCACATTAAACTGGGCCACTAAAACAAGCAGGGGCATCAATTCCTCCAGCAGCCCCATTCTTCCCCTTGGGCTTTATCTCATCCCTCCTTTTCCAGTTCCCCAGCCATCTCTCCTCACCCCCACCAACGCTGCCCCCGCCCCCCCCCGGCCCCCGACAGCACAGCCACGGGGCAGAGGAAACAAGGTGGAAACAACCCAGGGACAGAGGGAAAACAAGTGCCAGTATTAAGTGACACCACTACTTTAATCAGCTCCACGAGGTGGGCTCTTGAATCCTCCCCAGAAAGAGGCTGGAAGGCAGCAGTTAGGGCTACGTAAAAATACTGTCCACCAACTATTTCCCCTCCCAAGTCAAAAGGTAACATATTTCTGTCTTGTTTGTTTTCAGAGAGGTAGAAGTCAGATTCATGGCACATGCTTACTCTTAAAGTCAGATCAAGAAAAACTTTTCCAGAAGTACTGAGCACATGTGGGTTCAACCAATGTCAGTGGAAGTTGCAGGCAGGAAGCTCTCTCTAAAACCTAAATGCAGCAACTCCCATAAAACATGCTCTTATTTGTTTCCTCCTGCAGTGGCAGCTTGAAATCAATTAATCCTAATGAAAGCTGAAGAAGAAAAAGAAATAGCATGCTAAAAAGGTATAACTATCTTCTCTTCTAATAAAACTTTCTGCACCATTAGACTTTTGCTAGCCTTTTGACAAAACTCTGAATTTTCCATGAAAGCAAATTACAACATTACAAAATCATCTAATCTGTACACATTTGCTTTGCTATCCACGCCAAATAATGGCAATCACCATAAAAAGCGTTAAAGAGCACAGCCTTTGGCTTCACTTGCCACACAACACTATTCAGGCAAGTAGTCAACAGGGCTCCCCATCAGATGATCAAAAAGTGACCATATGAGACGACTCAACACTGCCACTACTCACACAACCACCAGGCTTTCCAGTCCAAAACAGGATACACTTTTTTGACCTGAAATAATTTTTTGTTACCGCATAGTAAGTACTATGTTACAATTAAGCATTCAGCCCAGCTTTCAGGAAAACCTCTTCTACACAAAATGTAAAGGTCACTTTTAGACTATTGGCACAAGATAATCATTATCATGCTGACATATTTGTCCATTGTTTCTTTTCCTGTTTTTAAAATTAGACCCCTTTGGTGCAGGGACTATCTTCACTTTCTCTGTATTTTTTACTCCCGAAACATTACAGTCCTGGCTCCTAACAAGAACAGACAGAAAAAAAGGCTTAATAAAAGAAGTGGCAGGAGAAGAGCACATACATGTCCTTGCAGTAGAACTCTCTATAAATGGTCTCCTCTAAAAAGAATATTGAGAGTTTAAAATAAAAAAACAGTGAACAAGAACTCTGAAAGATACCTCCCCTACCTGAATTTAATCAAAGTGGATAAAACATATCTTGTAGACAACTATTATGGACGATATCTGACCTGTTTACATGCAGCTCATCTTCTCATCAGAACAAAGAAAACATATCATATAAGGTGAAATTTATTTGATTTTCAATGCCTACATCAAGGTAAGATAAATTCCACCCAGTGTGATTGGCAAATTTTCAGGGAAGGGATAGCAACTTTTAGTAGGTAGACTACAAATCTTCATTTTAGCATCTAAATTCTCCCTAAAGAAGGGTGCACTAGTTAAAATCTAAAATAATCCATTTTTCATTTGCAACTTATATTAGAAATAAAAATCTCTAAAGCTTTGGGACCTAGAGAACATCACACATGCTAAGGAATAAATCTTAATAAAAATAGCTAAAAAGGAATTAGCAGGCTAAGAAGTATTTTGATTCCTCGTTAAAATGAATAATATCTGGAAAGTAAAATCTTTAATTCTTTTGCAGCCTGCATTCTCCAATGCTACCACAAACTGTGCCCAAAACAGGGAAAAATGCTATTACCTTCAGTTAAGGTCATGATTAATGTTGATACATCATGTCATTGCTTTTTCAAACCAAGGTGCTTCAGGCAAACAATTTTCCTAACATCCCATGTGCTCAAGACTGAAGAAATTAATCATCTGTAATTAAAGCTGAATTAATGTATTATCTGGTCCAACTATTAGAATAATGCTAACAGATAAATTTTATTAAAGCTCTTTCTTCTTTCTAAAATAAGTAAGCATTTGTGTAGATGGTTGATCTTCACCATTCCTTAGTTTTG
Source organism: Eulacestoma nigropectus (assembly GCA_013397775.1). NCBI lineage: Eukaryota > Metazoa > Chordata > Aves > Passeriformes > Eulacestoma > Eulacestoma nigropectus. The sequence continues at coordinate 498,263 of VZTE01003592.1, forward strand.
GCCTCCTTTCTCCAGCAGAGACATAAGAGACTATCTATACAAGAGAACTAGGATAACAGTTTTAGATACCCTTGATGCTAAAGAAAATTGGCATTATTCCACAATGTCTTTTCTGAGCAAGGTCAAAACATTCAAGAAACAGAATTGGAAACAAAGGACAATTAACCCTTAACAGCGATTTGGAATAGTCTGACTGCAACAGCTTCACTATAAAATTTTACTTCCACAAATAATTCAGCCTTTTGTAGGTTTTGAAAACATATGACAGAACTTGAGCAGATATGAAATAAAATATCCATTTGCTTGAGGTTCACAGTTTCTTAAATTAATTGTAAAACTTGCTTAATCCAAGCATCAATTCAATTTCAAAATACTTTGTTATCTAAGCTTCAAAGCAATTGATTACTCCATCTTGCAGACAGCAATGCTACAGAAGATTAAACAAGAGGTACTGATTATCACCAATTTTATAGAATAAAGCTGATTTTGAGACTTTTCCTGTAAGATGTCCCAACCTATACAGAATTTGCACAAGTAAAATTTATTTGCTAACTCTTCATGAACACAGATAAAGAACTAAGACCTTAGTTAACAAGTCTACATCCATAATTTTCAGCATTTATGTACTCCAGAAAGTGTGCTTCAGAGGAGTCTAAAACAGAGGAGTGACTATGGTGAGTCTCACTGGGATAGAGTTAACTCTCTCCACAGTGGCCTATGCAGTGCTGTGTTCTGGATTTGTCTCTGAACTGGTGTGAGGATAACAGAGCAGTGTTTCAGCTAACGCAGAACAGTGCCTGCGCAGCGTCACGGTGTCTCTGCTCCTCATTCTGACACCACAGCGGGCAGGTTAGGGATGGCCGAGTGGCTGGGAGCTGACGCAACCACAACAGCTGAACTTAACTGACCAAAGGCATATTCCACCCCGTGCAATGTCACGCTCAGCCATGAACACCGAGGGACAACCTTTCCAAAGCAGCCATTGCCTGGAGACTCACTAGGCCTCACAGTCTGGGAGGTGGTACAATGGCTTTTGCATTGATGCCCTGGGTGGCTACCTAGAAACAGAGACTAGAAAAGAGTAAGGGAATAAAGGTAGGTATTTATTTGAAAGGCCTTCAAAGGTACATCCCGGGGAGCCAGAGGCTACTCCCAAAATGGACCCCAAGATGGACGACAAGTCAAGAGTTCTTCACGCTTTTATAGGTTTGGTCCATTTGCATATCAGCATAAATTCACCAATTAAAAGCTTAGCTAGTGATGTAACTTCTTCAATTTCTCCACCTCTCTTGAGGCCCTAGTTTTCACCTTTGGGCCTAGGACAGTCTGAGTGTCCTTGAATAGCAAGCTCACGGAAGCTTTGTTGTGTCTATCTGGCCTAGGAGAGCAGCTAGCAAGCTACAAGAAACTTCAGAGCTACACACTAAGCAAAACAGAATTTGAAAAATATGAAAGTTAAAACCTAAGGCATCAGCACCACTGCGGCTAGAAAGGGTGTCCCACCTCTTCTCTTTACTTTACACTCCTTTTAGTTTGACCCACAAGCTTTTTCTTGTTTTTGCTTTTCCAACTCTCTCCCTTACCTCATTTAAGGTGGGGAGTGAACAACTGACTGGGCTGGTCCTGGACAGCAACTATGCCACACAGTGAAATTTGGAGTTCATGAAACTGTCTTTACATTGCAGATACCTCCAGTTCTATTCCATCTGTACAAGGTTTGCTATCTCTAGATTTACAATGCAGTAACATTCCATGCATCTTTACCATACATTAAGGAACATATCAAGGGTAGTATCTGACCAGCCTTCACTGTATATTTCATTACTTTGCATAATGCATCCAAGCCACTTCCTAGAAAGCAAGAGTGATAGTGGATGCTCATGAAAAGCACTTTAAATTCAATATTACACTTACCAAAAGAACGGTCCTTAAAACATTGCCAAATTGCTTTTTATATATCAGACACTGTCTGTATTTGAAGTTCTGTTGTTACAGTACTTGTTTTGTATCCTTACATGAACTTCTTTCATTAACACCGTACTGAAGTGGTAATAACAGCAAATCAGTCTTACTACAATAACTGTTTTCCTGTATAGTTTTTTATAATTTCTCATTGCTTTTCTAATACTTCTTGTTTGTTCTTTATTGGTTTCTGTGTAGTAGATAATGTTGACAAAACTAACAAGGAAAATCTAAAGAATGCTTCCTGATGAAATGTCCCCGATAAGGAGAGTACAAAAATGTACAGGCTCTGAATCATAAGCAGTCTCTTACTTGTGTCTTTGCTAACTTTCATCTGCCATCACTCTACTAAATTTCTCAGACTGGATTAACCCTTCTGGAGATCCACACAAGATTTTTTTTTTTTTTTGATTCATGTAAATTAAACTGAAATCCGAAATACGTGGCCAATAATATAGAGCATCTTATTAGATCTGTTTTCCAACAGTGTTTACGCATTTACCTCATTCCAAGGGGAAGGAAAAAAAAAAGAAAATCAAGATAGCCATAATAAGATAATCTTCATACCTGAACATAACATGTACTTTTCACAGATGATTCACAAAAATAGCAAAGGAAATACTATACGAGAGCTCATTTATTTTTAATAAAGACTAGATTTTGTTGCACAGGATAGAACCTTCTTGTGGACTAACCATCAAATGGTAAGTAAACACTGAACCCACTGCAGTCAATTTTAAACAACTCTTGCTCACACAAATTGACACTATTAATGAAATGTTTTTAATATGGATTCTGCCACCTTTAATTTGCAAAGCATCATACCTAGACTACTTCTTACACTTCAGCCATTGCTTAATGCAGGAAAACATTAGTGTTGTTAAGTGATGTGCACAATAAATACCACTCATAAGAAGCCTGAGTGTTACTTCAGAAAATTCTGGGTTAGAAGGAAAAGGCAAAAAGCATTTGTCAGCACAAAGAAGCAGCAAAAATTTGCTATATAATATGCAGGACTCAAAAGTCGGCACAGAAACTCAGATCTCAGCTCTTCTCTCTCTGCAGTGATACTCCCACCCTTCCAAGCTTGATTCACTCAACTCCATATTGCTATCACCTCTCCTACTCTGAATTTCACTTTCTCCACAACAGAGACGTTGCTTTCAAGGAAGGATGAGAAAAGATTACAGCTGCCTCAAAGAATCAAAACAATTTCATCCTTCCAGTTTCCTTATTATGAAAAATAATGTATTGCAACAGTTCAAAATCCCTCCTGAGAATTTCTAATCTCATATGCTAAGCAATCAGATGACTCTCAAAAGAGCATACCATGCCTTAAAAAAAAAATGAGAAAAAAACCCATAAAACCTAAAAGCAGTAAGCAATTACAGAAGCTCTTCAGATTAAATACAGATAAATAATAGAAAAACAGAGTTCATCGATGTGCAAAAGACTTCCATATAACTTCATTGTTCAGAGCTTTTAAAGTTAAATAGTACATATATTAAATGCTAGTAAGACCAACTTTGCTGTAAACGTTTATCCATATTTGATATGCAAATATAACCTTAAATGGTTTCTATTATCAGACTAGAACAAAGTACTCAGATCACAGACTTTGCCTCTGTTCAAAGATTAGAGACAACTTGGGATGGAGTTTACTCAGTGATGTTTTGTGTTCTGTGCTGACCTAAAGGTTAGACAACAAAATTACTATAAATCCTCCTGGCTATGTAGCCTATGACACCCCAAAATATGTTATGCTACCTTTTACGCTGTTATTGTTCACTGTGATGCGGTCATGCCCTCAGGATACAGGCTAGGAAAGCAACAAATACCAGAAAACTGAAAGCAGAGAAAGAGCAACTGAACAGAGAGCCTCAGCTAACAACTAAAAATACATCCCCTGGAGTGGCAACCAAATATTTGTTACGTTTGTTACAATTTGCTTTAAAAATTATGAAAAAAACCCCTAACTTCTTTACTGCATAATTTGCAATGAACTCTGCTTTTTTCATATATTGCACTTTTGATCAAATACCCTATAAGAATCTGCATCAATAGTTCTTCAGAAAGAAATATTGGGGGAGTTAAGAAATATTGCAGAAAGTTTCACCTAGTTGAATGTAACCCTACATACTCCATCCATTAGCACATTAAGCCAATAAAAGATGTTAAGCAGACCACCAAATAGGCCAAACTACAGGTAACTAGCACAATCTTCTTCCATTTACTAGCTTACATTCTTATTTATTTATTCAATAAATGCACACCTAGATGCAACAATCTGTTAGCGATGAGAAATACCATCCAGGACCTCAAGCTCACTCACTGCTACTGTGCTATGTTGATATTGCAACGTGTATTCACAGATTCTGGATGACTAAACAGCTCTCTCATTTTCCCAATACATACATATACAAGTGTGTTTAGATTCCACTGCTCCTTTCCATCTCCATTGTATTATCCTGGCAATTTCACAAAAGCAGTACAAGAGCTGAACTCACTTGTTTCTTATGAAGGAACATCATATAAGTATACAGTTCATTGTTTTGGCCCCTGGAACTGTCATTAGGAGATAACAAACTGAAGTTGGCAACAGAATTACAACTTACAAATATTAAAGTTATGGAGAGATTTTTAAAGAGTATAAAGTCTATCGAAATACCCATCTCTGTTTATTATCTATGCTACATTTCTGACCATACAGCAGAATGGAACTCTGCACCTCTATTAGTTTAATACTAGCAAGTGTTTGCATAATGTTTTTACTAAAGGAATAGTCATATGATAAGTTTCATTTCATTGTAATAACATAAACCAACCTAAAAGTAAATATTGCTAGATCTCCTAGTATGCTACAGTGATATACTAGTCTGGGCACAATCAAGAAAAAAGGTTGGTGGACATAATAATACAAAACAAAAAAAATTTCTAGGTATTACACAGTTATATACACAAAACCCAAAACTTTTAAATTTACACAAACTCTATTCATAATTTCCATAGTCTCCATATAAAGAAATACACAGGTGCAAAATTCAGACATAATAAAACAACAATTAAACAATGTCCAAGGATAACCATGAAAAAAACCCAGAAATCCTACACAGAGTTTTAGAGCTACTCTTTCAAGATTTGTTTCTTGAAACTGAAATACAGCTCTGAAAGTCTGTGAGTGCTACAGTTTTTACCACAGCCACAGCTTTTCTCCAATATCACTTCTCTCCTTATTCCAACAAAGGCACTACTAGCAGGGCTTCTAAAAATTGTATTTTCTTAATACTTGTTGAGAAACTCAGTCTTTCTGTTCATAAAGAGAAACAAAATACCTTGCTAACAAAAGGCTAAATTTCCAAGGGTTCCTCTGCAGCTTTGAGCCTCTTCATGCTGCTGAGAAAAGGACCACTGATGTCTCCATGCGCTGTGGCAAACCACAGGATCAACAAGTTCAGGCTGAAAAAAGTTATCATTTGTTAAAGGCACTCTAAGTACTTGCACCCAGCTCCTGCTATTTATTACTTGGGCTCTGAACCTGCCTGCATCATTTGAGAGAGCTAAAAGAGGAGAGCAGAGACACTTCCTTGGAGAACATCAGAATTGCTGAGTCAAAGCTTGCAGCAGTTCCAATCTGTATTTTGTGTTACTTGTCCTCATTCAGAAACTGAGAATCAGTTTTCATAAATAAGACTGCAGAACTAAAATACCTCTCTGCCATCACACCATCAAATTTTATTCCAATTGGGAACATCCAGAAAAGGTCAAAATCTCTAATTCTTAATGTACCAACTTGTACTCATACTCTTAAACTACGTATCTGACACAGCCATAACCAGAAGCTAAGCCAAAGCCTTGCTGGTGACAATTCTAGACAATTACTCAGCAAAGAAACAAAGGAACAGACAAATCAATTTCAGATCCAGTGTTACCCATATCCTAGTAGCTAGTCATGTGAAGCTAAAGAGATTTGCATTAAACTTCTTTATTATACAAGTTATATCGACTTCTTGGTAGAAAATGAAGAAAAGCAATATGAATTCAAAGTACATTCAAAACACAAGACCAAAAGGAATGCAGGATAAAGGCTTCATTTCTTTCTGTTTCATTAAAAAAATAAAGCAATACTGTAGCTACTGCAGCCACACTATATGTGGTTGACAGCCTTTCTACTGAACCCAGATTAAGGTTGTAAGGAGCTGAGGGAGGTAAGACACTTTACAAAACAATAACATTTATTTTCTTGCACAGACAACATGGATGAAAAATTGTGTATTTAGTCACAGACCAAAGAGCTCTTTCATACATTGTGCATCTCTCTAACTTAATCTGGGACTTAAACATTGCTCATTTCTGCTCCCTTTATTCTTTGAGATGCGGCAGTGGAATGAAGCTTGGTTTATCAGAGCAAAGCTCCCTGAAGACTTAACAATGCAGACTGCATCATCCGCAGCCTATTATCATTGCAGCCGCTTGACACAAATACATTCAGATGCTGAACACTCACTGCAGGCTTTGGATATGGTCATACGCCCTCTAAAAGGCAAAATCAAAAGAAAACAAGACAACATGGGCTTTCCGTAGATGTTCATCTTAAGAATAAAGGAAAGGTAGACAGTTTCTAGTGATAAAAACATTCATATACTTACTGAAAAAAGTTATAACTGAATATTGATGAACAGAAAAATTATGTAGGTGCAGCCTTATTGCAATTAGGTACAGTTAAGAAAAACATTTACTCTCACTAGTTCTGCTGCTTATCTGCAGATTTGGACAAGAAAAGCAACTTCTAGGAATTAAACTGGACGCGAGCAGCCATTAAAAGCAATAATGCGATCAGTAACTTTGTGTATCTAAAAAGAATTAAAGGTATCTAGTTTTTCAGTGTATTTGCATTCAGATTACTGTTGTGTGGCATTATTTTTCCTCTGAACAATAAAAAAATTTTTAACAGACATTACTAAACACTACAGATATCTGATCCTGTCAAACACTACTTCCCAGAAATCCTTTTGCTTAGAAGTCAGCTGAAAGATTTCCCATCAATTTTTAGACAACAAATTTTTAGAACAAGAATTGGAAGTCTGCAGACTATGAGGGGGAGGAATGAGAGATTTATGTAATATCAATATAATTCTGTCATGGAATCAGATTCATATACTGGAAGAAGTCACCATCAAATAATGCTAATATTCAGGGCATCCTAAACATATATTACAAACACATCTTTAATTTAGGAACATTTTTTCCATCCAAATAAAGACCTTCAGTAAAGCAGTAATACGTACAGTGTTCAGTGACATTATTTCTGACAGACAAAGAAAAGAAGATTCCCTCTTAGAGGGGCTGGTCGTCTAATTTAGGTACCATTCTCAAATTATGTACAAAACAATAAAAAGATTATATACTATAATGCAGGACATTATAACAAGAACACAACTGACAATTGCATGGTTACTTCTATTAGGTCTGCATAATTTACATGGCCCAATATTATTTTTAATAATTTACTTCTGAAGACTTACAGCTTGTGGTAAATGGAAGTGCATAGCTTTAATCAGGAATGCTCAAGGAAAAGAAAGGAGTCCTGCAGCAAATTCCAATAAAGATTCCTGCAAACGTCTACAAAGACACTTAAATGTATGAAGCTTGAACAGCAATGCCAAAGTCCCCTGTGCATGAAGCCACGCATGCTTAAAATTTCTGTGGGATCAAGATGGTACTAGGCAAGGATGCAGGAATGAAGTAACCAGAGGGTCATGCAGCACAAAGTTGAAGGATCAGAGATTAGAAAGTTTTGTAGGATAAACTCACTCCTTTTGTCCCCATTACCATACATAACTATACTTAACTCATACAGCTGCCGTAAGGGTTGCAGATTTCACAGGAAATAATAAAACTCTACTCGTATCATTAAGGTAATGTAATTACCTTAATGTAATTATCTACAGAAAGAAAATTGTATAAAATTTTAAAATGCCATGAATTTCTGGTATTTTAAGAATAAATTATACTGCAATAAACACCTTACTATCAGCATAACTGTACATCCCAGAAAGGCATACATATAACACAGGAAAATTAAGGTGCATACACTTAACGACTATTTAACTTCCAAGGAAAAAGATGGTTTCTTTTTCAAGGCATTTATTCTTAAAATATGGAATGTAATAAAATATTGGAAGAGAAAAATGGCACATGAAGCTGTATTAAAGCTTTTACTTAGTTGCTTGTACATAAAAAGAATTAATTTAAATTTCAATTTTTTTGGTTTAAAAATAGCGTTTTTCTTATGAAATAAGGCTACAAGGTGAAGTTCTATGACCAAGCATATTAAAATTACATTCCAATTTTAGAGTATCATTCTAGGCAAGTAACACTAAAAAATCCCTACTACAAATTAAGAGGTAAGGCTAAAAATGGCCTGTTCCACTGAGGCTTAATATCTGCTCCTGAGAGATGACCAAAAACAATTGTCAAAAGAAACAAAGCTCCCTTGTTTTTCAGTGTGAACTCTATATGGATTTTTGTGGTTTCATAGGTTTATGAAGGTTAAAGTCTTTACTAACTAAATTATAAAATTTTATAACATCCTTTTAAGAAACATCTCTAAAATGAGAGAAAGACTGCCCTTGAATACTATAAACTTTACTGGACTACACTGTAATGAGTCAAAAGACTAAAAAAAGTGTAGTCAATTATATATGGTCATAATTATATGACATATATAGTGGTCATAGAGCTAGACTCAGGAAAACCATACTGTAAAAGCTGTCATCATAATAAATATGTGGCATTTGAATTGGATGAGAGCCACATAATATGACGGAAGAGTCAAGGAGTTCCAGAGTCTGCCAGATCAATATCCCGGGCTCAACTTCCAGCTGCTCTTGAGTGCACGCTGCAATTGATGAGATGCTTTAATATCAAGAAGGCAGTTGTAGAGTCAACTTCCCATCTGCTGCACACTGAGCAAAGCATTTGAGAATGTTGGTGCTGATAACTACAAGTTTCAATAAAGAGAAATAAAAGCTTTGGAAAAGAAAGTTTACTCAAGTCCATGTGTTATTATCTGAAGCCCAGGTAAAGGTGACAAACAAAATTCCTTCCCAGTAAGCACAATCATACAAAGTTTTAGAACCCAGAAAATATAAAATGAGATGTACAACTCTTGGAATTTGTATTTCCTGACTGCTTCAATTATTTGTTAATTTTTTATGTGATGAGAGCTGTAAGTTTTTGCCAAGTGCTGACTAACAAAAACAAATGCAATATTTTGAAAGGTAGCACTAAAATTACGGACTAAAGATCCTATGCCTATTTTTCCAATTTAAACTAAGAGCCAAAATAATGCTGAGGGAAATTGCCTTTGAGGATTTTCAGAGCACTTAGGATTATTTCTGGGTTATTACATAGGTTGTGAAAGAAGACACACAAAAAATGATTTTTACTTTTCACTCCATTTATAATTTAACCTTGTTAATTTAGGCAAAGGCCACCTTTTTTTTGGATGTCTCACCTTTCAAACTGAAATAGGACAGAGTCCTTAAAACAACTCAGATCTTGTCACTTTTAAGAGATCTCCAGAAGAGCTTAGCTCCTGTACATACATAAAAGAATGAAAAATTATAATTAAAAAAAACAAACCCACAACTTTGAAAATTATTAACCAACATAGTCTGAGTATTTTAGGAAATATTTTTTGAAATATACCTGAAAAAATGACAAATATACATACATGTTACACAGCTGCACTGTGATGTAGCTATAACTGGCTAAGAGCATAAGGTAATGTGAACAAATACGATGAAAGAAAACAGGGAAACAAAGCGTGGACTGTACACACAAAATCTCATTTCCTCTCCATCCATTTACTTTAATAGGGCTAGTGTAAGATTTTGTATCTCCTCTCCACCCCGATGAACTTGGGTGCCACGTAAAATATTTGCACACTGCCTACAATTCTTTTACATTATATTGTATTTTTCCATCTACAGCTGTTGTTAATGTTTATGTATGTTGCTTACTACAGTGTAGCCACATTTTATAGTGAGACCAGGAATACCTTCTGCGTACTTTACTAAAGCAATATTTATTTCATTGATGACTTGGCAAAAATAACCCATTTCAATTATACTTTAAAAGAAATAACTGGAAAAACTTGCTGGCTAAATTAAGCTGCATTACTGTAAGAAAAGCTGTGTTAAAAAATAAACTACCAATTCAGTTCTCTTCAGGAATCCATCAATCCTTATTTCAAAACTTGTTGGAGGTTAATTTGACCATTTAGAAATGTCTCTTGCACTATTGAAACTCATTAGCCAGAGTCTCGCCAATTAATATTCTTATTTATACATGCCTAATACTCACACACATGTATTCACTGCGTTGTACATCCAACTTTAAAAAAAAAAAAAACAAACCTAAAAAAAGCAGCATGAAGAAAGTCACTTCACAGACAATGCGCAGCACACAAAGTATCTGAAGGGTACAGACATCTCATCCACATGAGCTCAGGCAGTAAAAATCTCTAGGCTCAAGATTTCCCAGCTGCTTACTGGAGAATCACAATACTCATAAGGTACTCCTTATTTGAATTGTGAATTTAAGAGACACAAAACTGATACAAGTGAAATGCGTACTTGAGCGTACCAGCCAGATCTTCTATGCTTTGCTTTAATAATAATCTTTTTATACATACAGATTTTACTTAAGCTACAATTTCCTAAATTATTTTGCTCCAGAATTCATATTTAGTTCTAATAATATTTTTTAAAAGTCCTGCCTCATCATCACTCTTCTGCATTCCCCACAGTCTCATCGATACAGCACTGGAACTACTGAAACTACTGTTGATAGAGCAGCAAAAGTCAGCTCAGAAAAACACCTTTGGGGGGTTTTTTAGTGACCACTAAAATCGCAATATGGACAAGTTTTTCCTATGATGCAAAAATAAAGGCCTCAATTCATTGCATCCTGTGATCAAGTTCTCATATATTTCCTAAGAATTTCAAAAGCCTGCTACGTATTTACTTTTCAGAGGTTACCTGAAATACTGTGAAAGATGATACAGTTGAGTAACTACAGATTCTGGCTCATAAATTTCACTGCACTAGGCACAACAGAGAAGCAACTCAATCCCAGGAGGCTCAAATCTGCATATCAGATGGAACAAACCTACAGATAGAGGTGAGGTGGGCTGGAAAGATGAACAGATCAAAGGGATGCATAAAAGAAAAAGAGTTGCATTGCATATCTACCCCTTCCAAAGCTTAAGAATAAATACATACAACTCTTTTCAAACTATCAAAACATGCAACTTTCAGGTCAGGATTTTTCCACTAAAATCTAATTTTATCTTTTCTTTGGGGAAAAATGGGGCACTATAATAGTAATAACAACACCAACACCAACAATGTCATAGAATGGTTTGGGTTGGAAGGAAGCATCTACCATCTTTGTCACACTTACCACCTCTCCGGGCAACCTGTTCCAGAGTTTCATTCTCATCATAAAAAATTTCTTCCTTCTTGCCTCAACAACAATAATAAACAATCACCACACAAAAAAGCCTTGATATTACTTGAAAAAAAATTCCATTTTCTTTGGAACAGATGAAGACACTTCCTGCCCTCTCTGCCTAGAGGCACCCAGGGATGCTGGTTCCCAACCACACACCAATTGAACTGCCCCATTCCTTCACCAGACCTAATGAATTTCTGGACTTTCCAAGCCCCTAGCTCACCATTTTGCAGGTGAAGATGCTGGGCTGGCAGCCTTCCCGCTTTCTGGCATTCTCTGCCTTTTTCTGTCTTATGGGGCTGCCAGATTCAACAGACCACCGACCAAGCACGGTGTCACATGAGCTTGTTCTGCCAGGTGCCTGGCTTTACAGAAAGGCACACAGATTCTCTGGGATTCTGTCTTCAGTTCCTCTGAATCCAGAAAGAACTTAAATTTCAAGTCACAATGAAAGGTACAAACTTTCCGCTGTATCTCTTTTCCTCATGAAGGAAAACCCCACTTCCTACATGACCCTGAATCTCTTTCCAAGATGCAGAGACAATATTCAGACACTCTTCCTTTCTTACATGCTTCAAAGACACTGGAGAAGTTTTTTATATAAATACAGATATAGTGTTCTAATCCTCAGGTTCCAGGCATTTGCAACTGATAGTCACAGCTATCTGACAGTCTGCAGTGTGCTTGTGAGCATCATGTGAGCACTGGCAAGATGCACCAGGTCTCTGCATCTTGCCAACGTGACCCTGAGCTAGGTGCAGAGCTATTTTCGGTTACATCACTAGCCACTGCAGTCAGAGCAAGTCTTGTTTTCTGGCTTCCCTGATTCTTCTCCTTCACCGTGTCTTGATTCTGTTTTTCTAGTGAAAAACAGTTTTTCTGTTTTGCTTTACTAGGTCAAAGTTGTCTATGTGCATTTCATTTGAAGTCTCTCTCATTATTTCATTTAAATTTTTCATTGCATTCTGGAAGGAGAACTCATCAGTAGAAGCTTAGACATTAAATACAGGCCCACAGAAACGTGTTAGAACCTGCCCTGGATTATTGCCCCTTCAAAAAGAGACTTTCGATATCCATTATATTCATGGAAGTAAAAAGAACACCTCCCTCCTCACCTAAGAAACAGTGGTGAGAGCCACAGTGTAGAGTAACTGAGTTTAATATTCAGAAGGGGGGGGAGGGGGGCAGATGGGGGTAGAGGGAAGAGGGGAGGAGTGGAGGGAGAGTGGGAAACTCCAACAAAAATAAATGAAAGCCTCCTATCGCTCTCTTTTTCCCTGAGGTTTTTCTGTGCAGGTTTTTAAGTGGTTGGGTGGTGGGATTGTGGCTGGGAGTGCGTGCTTTTGCTTTGCAGCAGCTGCTTTTTTCATCCCCTCTAAAACACTTTGACCTAATACTCATCTCTTTTCCCCTGCTTCCTCACAGTTAATCTAGAGAAGATTATAAAAGCAACAAGGATGTGCATCTTAGTCTTATTTTAGACAATGCTGGGGAAAGGAGCTTACAGATGAAGTTTTCTTAGTACAAGGGAAAAACAGTCTGTAGCAGGTTTTAGGTGATTTCCTTAGAAAAGGCTGAGCACATCAGATCTCACAAGCTAAGAGTAAATCCTGTCCACCAACATCTGAGCACTGCTGGCATGACAGAGGGGTTATAGCAGGGAAGATTAAGGATTCTGCAGATGGCACTCTTCCCCCTGAATCAACACAGACTATAATGCCCCAGAATAAACTTTCCGAGCTCTTACCAGCAGTGTCATTTCTAAATGAAACATTAAGAAGAAAATGAGAGTTCCATCTACTATTACTAAGCATCTGTTGTATTTTACCCTTCATCAAAGAAGAATAAACAACATTTGGGTAACACTTAAACTTTTCCTTTGTGAATTCCTTAGCTTATCACCACTGTCCTCTGTCATGACCCCTAAGCGCCAATTACATAACTGCACCCTGTTCAATAGATATTTATACTGCTTTCTTTGGGTTTGCACTCATATGGCTAGATAAACCTCTAGTCACAGCTAATAGTTACACACCCTAAGGCAGCAGCAAACAAAATTCCATCACCTTTTAAGGACTACTAAATGGCATCCTTGTTACTGGCTGAGAAGAGCTGCTTTCGGCTATCAGTTGCATCCAACATTCTGAGAGTCGCTTCTTGTTTTGCTGTTTCCTGGAGTCTGTCCTAAAGGCTCACTCTAATGTAACTCCTGAAGAGCAATACAGCAGAGGAATAGTTCTGGAAGGAAGAGTAAGAACCTTTACATTGTAAAACTGGAAAATCACCAGATGATGTAAGTCACTCACATTCTTATATAAGCTTAAGTAACCAGTTGTTAATAAAAGCGATTTGAAAGCGAAACAAAAAAACATGAAAAAACACTCCTATCTTCAAACTTGACAGTGTATCTGTTTAAATAAAGTTATAATCTTGGATAACTACATCTTTATAAATAGCTCACACGCATAATCTTGACAATACAATCTATGTAGTCCACATCACATTACTCAGCTGATCTGTAAAAGAATACACAACATAATGTTTACTCTTCATTTAATGTCATCTAGTAAAAAGAAGTTTGTAGAGACCATCCCTGTTTCTCTCTTTACCTCTTCACCTTTGTGCCTTTAAAATCAGTTGAAAGCTGTCTACATTTTGTCAGTAATAAATTATCAGGAGAACCTAATTTATATATCTATGTCTGAAAGACTAGCATAGAATTTTCATAAATGTAGCAAACCCTTTGCCAACAACTGCCACTTCATTATTATTATTATTACTTAAAGGAAGATCACTCTTCATGAGTGAGAAGCAAAACAGATAATACACGGGAACTTCCAAAAATTAATTTATCAAATTCTATTAAAGGTACACAGGACCTTACACCTAAAGGTAAAGGTTTGAAAATCAACATTCTTTTTCAGCAGGTCCCTTTCTGATATTTTCTGTATACATAGATATATGTACATATAAATCCTTATAATCTATGGGATTTCTTCAAGGACTTCACAGCATTCATAAGGAACCATGACACACTGTGCTGTTTTTCCCGCCCTATTCCCTGATAAGAAACAGAGTTGCTACAAATTCTGCATTATATTTTGTTTTCTCAGACTCTCCACAGTGGGTTAAGAGGGGAAAAAACACAACTGGGGAGCTCAAAGAAAAGGAAAAGCTTAAATGGTTCTTGTTTGCTCAAGGGCTGTCACTCTCTTACACAAAAATTGGGGTTTTTTTTTCCTAGAGATGCTAAGGCAAATCAGGCAAGTCATTCAAGAACAGACAAAAAAAAAAAAAAA
>VZTE01003592.1:513091-623348 GCA_013397775.1 Eulacestoma nigropectus
CACCATATTACTTAAAGCTGTAGATTTGGTTTGGACTGCATATACCAGCCTGTCTGGTTTGGGGGTTTTTTTTGCCCTGATATAATAATTTGTTGAAAGTAATCAATATATTACAACTGACAGAGTCAGACATATATGGTCATTTTTATAGAGGTTTGTCAGTCCATGCTGAGGCAGCTGAGGATGGGCTGCTTCCCAGACTGCCCTGAGGAACCTTGTGTCATTTGGGGCCTGCACTTATCCATTAGAAGTTTTTACTGCCCACAGTACAACCATCTCATACAACTATAAATGCATGAGCACTGTGTCCATAGCACAGAGATACTATTTAAGAAGTGCAAAATACAGATTAAATAGAGATTTCCTAAAAAACACAAGATTACAGAAAGAACATCCTGCTTCCTCTACAGAGCTCACAGCAAAAGAGTTTCTCATTAGGTCTGCATAATAAGCAAATCAACTACTCCCCTACTAAATGAGAGAGTGCAATCAAGATGTGAGTCATAGAATGGTTTGCATTTCTTGCATCTTTCCGTATCTCTTTACCGTTGCCACTGTTGGTGGCAATGCCAGAGCAGAGTCACGACTCACAAGTCTGAAAGAGCCTGTACAAGCTTAAGTATTTCAGCTTGCTAAAGTTCACTTTAAATGTTGGCACACCAGTGAGGCATTTGTCACCAATTGAAAAATATGGATCATAGTCATTTAAGAATGATCCACTCATTATTTCCTCAGTAGTTTGGAATAAAAATAAAACAAACAGGGATCTTATACAAAAACTGTCTACAGGATGATAAGCAAAGTACTCCAGATAACATTTCTGAGTCTCTCCAATAAAATAACAATCTCATATGTGTACAGGAATGTTCTGGTGTGGCAGCCTGTCCCTGGGCTGTCTAACACCAGCCAGGAGGCTCCAGCAGTGGGACCTGGTTAATGGGCAAACTCCCCAGTTTTAGGGTGACAATACAGAACCCTCCCAGCAGCCCTCGCACCCCTATGTAGATGTCTCCCTGGGCATTGGATCCTGGTTTCCCCTCCCTTCTTCCCTATACTTGGTTATCTTCCAGAACCTTCTACCTTCCTCAGTAGCCCATTGGCTCTTTCCTCCCTCTTCCCGCCTTCCTTGTTCCCCATTGTTCCTCGGTGCATTTCCCCGCCTCTGTAACACCCCTTTGGCCCTCAGTTATTGGTTCCCTAGGGTTTCCACGCCCCTCTTCGTCCCTGGTTCTTAACCCCTTGTCAGCCTTTGTTCGGGGCACTGTCGGCACCTGCGCTTCCGGTGCCTCATCACCCCGTAATAAACCCTGTTCCCATGAAGCTGTGTCGGAGCCCATCCGCTTCTTTGCTTCTTCGCTTCTTCCTGCGCCGTTGCCACCTGGAAGCTGCCGAGCCCTGTGTGAGCCTCAGCTGCTTCCCCGCTGCGAACAGATCCAGCAACTCAGGACAGCCCTCCAGGTAACAGGCACTGCCTCCGGAATCCGGGTCAGGGTGAGTGGTGTCACAGGAACAAAATCAAAACTTCAGGGAAACTCCTGGGCCTTTGTTTCCATCCTTGCTTCTGTCATCACAGACGTCATCTGAGAATATCAAACAGCCTACTAAGGTTTGCTCTTACTATAGCTCTCTTTTGTCCTTCATCTTTGTATCCAGGAGCAGCATGAAGTCCTGCTCCTCTGAGAATGAGAAAACATCTTCTAATTTCAGGCTAAGCTTGTTTAGGGTTAGCTTATACTCTTCGGTTTTCGTGCCAACATTGTCTTTAAGATTAACTCGTTCTTATTCCTCCCTGATGTTTATATCCTCAGTATTTTTAAAGGCCACAATCTAAGTTGCGTTGTCCTAGGCTAAACAAGGCTAGCTCTCCCCAGTCAATCTCCCCTTTGTTATAACCAGCCCATAGTCAAATTTTGCAGTTCTTGAACAAAAGGGGCAAGAACTACCATTACAATTACAGAACAGTTTTCATCAGTGACTTAATACAATGATATTAATATTATTTTCTACTTGGAATTGCCTTTTGTGAGATACCCTATATTTGCATTTCCCTTCCTCATAACTACATTCCATTACTGGTTCATACTGAGTCCCACAAAACAGGCAATTTACGTGCCTTGTGCTGGCTTTGCAAAAAATAAAACATCCAATTTGAAATATTTCTTCTGTATCCACACTGCGTGTACAAGTGTGTGAATGTAGTTCAAGATTTATTCTTGTTATTTTTATCATTTTACTAAAAAAAAGATGCAATTTTGTCTGTATATGCAGCACAGTGTATTTCCCTACTTCCATAAGTACTTCTGTTTTCTCTAACTATGAAACTTTCAACTGTGCGACACTATTTACACTCTGGTCTGGAGTTAAAAGAAAATAATTGGAGCTATCATCTTGGGTACACTGATAAATTGAGTATTACTTGGAAGCACAGTTAAGAAATTGCTTGATCAACTAGCAAGAAGTAACTTCAAGACTAAAAGTTTGAAACAAAACCATTTGGAGAGAAAATACAGACTTCTAGTCCACAAATAAAGTAATTCTGCACGATAGCAAACCTTCTGCTTTCTCCCTATAGCTCACCAGCAACACTGCTTCCAGTAATTTTCCTCCAGAATAAAAGCCTTCAGCTGCCTAGTAGAATGTATTCTCCTTTAGGAGAACGCCCCTCCAGTTTTGGAAGCATAAGAACAGCCTTTAGGACTTTAGGAGACAAGGGCAGGCCCAGGAAAGCGACTTTACATCCATTTAGCCAGCCTAATAAATATATGGTGCTACAAACTGCTCCTCTAACTTGCATGGTCCATGCAACTCAATCAGCATTTTGCCAGTAATTCATGAATGTCAACAACAGCATTGCTTGACCTCACAGTGTTTTAAAGCAGGAGAAAAAATTAATAGGCTATCAAGGGCCAACATGTGCATGTCGAGACAAAGCTCTGTGCGTACCAGGGCCCAGGAGCAGTGGGAGATCCTCATGGTGGGTGTGCCTGTAGGTCTGGTAGCCAAGGCTCATCCCACCTCCCAGCCCCAGATGTTGGGCAAACCCCCCAGAGTCTGTCCAAAGCTGGGCTGGGATGTGGGTCACCGGTGAGCATGGCTAGTGGCTGGGCAGAGCAGGGCTATGGACACCTGGAGACTGACCGTGCTGCAGTGCTGCTGCGGCTGAGGGCCAGGGAGGCTGACACGGGGCCCCAGTATATGGACAGGCTGGGAGGGGAGCCCTGAGGGGCTGTGCAGGGACAGCAACGTCTGCAAGTGTCTGTAGGGTCCTTATGGTGTAGACAGACATGAAAGAATGGATCTGCAGTGCGGGTTTTTCATTAAGCTAAACTCTTCCCAGTCTTCTCTTCTTCGTAAGGCAGAAGAACTCCTGTTTTTGCAGCGTTGATTTCTCTCTAATATAGTTTCTCTTTCCCATTCACATGGCTCCTACACGACACTGGCTGTGGAATCACTGAAGGATCATTCACTCTCTCTTAGTGAGGAGTTTCTTTATCCTTTTCATCCATTTCTTCACAGGAAAGTCCTTCCACCTTATCATCTTTCTACTATGCTCTAATCTTATCTCCTAAAGCCTTCCTCACTTACTGTCCTGGAATAGCTTCCTCCAACTTTTGTTTTCCAATCTCTGTTCACTTTCTTTATCTTCCTATTGCTTCCTTTTCTCACTTGCATCTCATCCAAAGAATTTTCCTTTTGTCCAATCTCAACGTTTCCCTACTCTTCTCATCCTACTCTGCTCCTCATCTCCGTCTCACCAATAATTTTCATCATGTTATTTTTTCCTCTTCTTCCTCATACTTTACTATCTGCTGACAACATCATGCATTACAATGGTGTCCAAAATTCAGAGACCATAAAGACAGAGGAAAAACTTCTGATGTCTGGTCTTCTAGTTCTTTTATTCCCTATCTGCAGTGGGAGTTAGAGAGAAGGAGAATGAAAAGTAAGATCCTCAGCTATGATTCTAAATTGATTGAACCACTAAATTTTCTAATGATTTTAAGTTCATTCATCTGCACAGTTTTGTATTTTGTTTTGGGATTTTTTGCTGATTTTAAAGAACAAGAATCACAAAAGAATTTCAGAAAGAAAGTGATCAATTCTCCCTGTCAAAAGTTGCAACTAAACAAGGATTTAGAAATTTAAAAGAAGTTACTGCAAATTAAGCAAATGCCAAAGACAGAAACCCCAACAAAATACATTCCTTTTTATCACCATTACACTATTTTTACTATGTTATGCCTTCATACAAAATCCAGACATCTTCTACCCAAGTAGATCCTCGGAATTGACTTCTTCCCCACTCTTAACATTGCAACTAATGAGTAGAGGCCACCATATAGGTACATACATCTTTGTCATAGTCGTCTCATTTTCCTGGGATATTCAGTAAGTTCTCTCATGCTAGGCATTAATTAATTTAGTTCTTAAACACTATAAATTTTACTAATGATAGATTGATGTTACACTGTTCTCTGGATCTTCTCACTACACTGTCACAGACACCCAGCAGGGGAGGGGGAGTGGAGCTGGGCGGAACAGTCCCTGAAGAAGAGCAAGCTTTGAATGAGGACAAGAACATCCAGCCAAGAGGTTGACTGCTTCTTTCTCCCAAAGGTTTTTCTGCGTTCTTAGAGAATTTAGGACATACCTCAGTAGGTACCAAACAAGCAGCAGCATGAGCACTGTCACAGGCATGACCTGTTTGCTACAGCATTTACTGCATTCAGAGTAGTTGTATGCTGAGGGGCTTTAATTCAAGCTCCATTTGATTACTGAATGCAAATGTCGCCAAGGGGATACTTATTTCTCCCATTATATTTTAAAGGGACTAATCCAGGGCTCTCTTTTATTCAAGCAGTAATTTCATAATCCTCAAATGACCTCACAGCTTTACAGCTTCGCCTGACACAGTTTTTTCAAGTACAATGGAACATTGCATTGAGCCTGTCTTCTCCTAATGTTCCATAGGGAACTTAAAGCAAGTTCTGTCAGGAAAATACAGCAATTCTGATGGCAACTCTTACAAAGATCTTGGAAATAGTTTCATCATTGTAGTCTGGGGGGAGAAAGATCCTAGTGAGTCACATGATCAATGACCAGAGGGTAAACTTCTTATTATGATTTTTTAATATGAACATTCCTCTCATAATGGTGACAAACTACAAATCTTAATTTGCCAAATTACAGCACAGATGCTATGTAAGTATACTTATGTTAAAGTTTTCTAACACATGTACAAAAGGTATGTTATGAAGCACGTTAAAATTTTTCAAAGCTATAGAAACCACGAATGTCAAATTTCCTACTGCTCACTCTTTAGAGCAAAGGAAGTAAAAACATAATGTATTCTGATTAGATTATATTACAGAGAATTTTTAATACAAAGACCCTTCTTGGATTGGACACAATCCACTAAGCCTCCAGAGGCAGGCTCTGTACAAATCAATCTTCTCTCATTTTCAAGTGTTCATTTCCATTTAGCTGTACTGATTTTCTGAGTGTCAAGACTGTGGCTAAAGCCGAGCAAAGACTAAGAACTCCACACTAAGAACTTCACATTCATCTGCACATTGGCATCACTCTCTTGATTTCAGCAGAGCTCCTGAATACTGCAATTAAAGAGAAGCTGGACTTTCTAATGAGGGTGAGAGTTACTTCAAGTATTCTTAAGGGAGACAATCGTGAGCTAGCCTGGCAAGGAGCCTTGCCTCTCCCAGCAGGAATGCAGTGAGAAGAAAGATGCTGATAGTACTTGCCTGTCTTACAGCTGAAAGGAGAGACATCAATTAATTTAGTCCTTTTTCAAAGAGGGGTGCAAGGGAGGTATGTCATCATATAGTCTTTTTGTTTGAAATGGAAAAACAGGTAGTTTTGAAAGAAAAGATATTGAAGCAGTCCAAAGAACACAATTCTGGCCAAGCTCTGAGCTTGATTCTCTTTTTAGCTTTGGAGTACTCAGGTCACGGAAAGGCTCCCCCTGCTCAAGAGAACAGTGCTTGTGGTACAAGAGCACCAAGAATAAAAGTCATGGCTGAAGGCAAGTTTTAACCACAAGACATGTTAAAAAAAGAGAGAGTGAAGATGATGATTCCTCCACCACATTAAGATACTAAAGACATCTAAGCTTAAGGAATTTAAGAAGTAAATATATGCCACATTTATGTGGCAGATACACATGAACCTACCATATGCTGTGCAGAATATCAGTTTAACTAAACAAACACTTTAACTACTAAGTATAAACTTCTCTGTCAAGATTTCTTATTCCAGAATTATCATATATCTTAATTGAGTAGATGATTCTGCCTTTTTCAAAAGCAACATTGCTTCTTGGACATTCTTAGGCTTCAGAGACCCACTGTATAATGAACGTCAGAGTAAAATGTTGCTTTAAAGTTACAGTGTTCTTGCTTATATATCTTAAGTCAACATGGAGGGAACAGAAAAAGTTAGTTTCATGTTTAATTAATAAAAGAGAGAAGATTCTGTTTTGTGACTTTCATTTTCACTAGAAGTCTTTGATTGTAGTTAGCAGAATGCAAATTCAACATGTCTGAGTATAATAAAGAAAGACAAGGCCCTCTGGCAGATGAAATTACCTTAATCAAGACTCTAGACTAGTAACAGATGCAATTATTAATACATACAATTACGCATTTCCACCAGCAAGGTTTTTAGGCAACACAAAGTTTTTACGCTAAAGTAAAGACAGAGAAAATAACTTAAAAACCCACTCCAAACAAACAAACAAAACAACCTCCAGAAAACTTTTAATGATAGTAGAATAACCCATATGAACACAAGTTGCATACAATAAGCTTTCACAGATACAGATAAAAGAAGAAGCAATTTAAACCTCCATACACCCAGAGAAGGGGAGAGTATGTATACTGTCATGACTGCTTTTCCATTTTGAAATGCCTACTAGGGCTGAGCAGCTTTTTGACAAAATGGGCCTTCGAATGGGCTGTCCAGGGAGTTGGTGGAGTCACCATCCTTGGAGATGTTGAAGGAAAGACTGGATGTTGCACTCAGTGCCATGATCCAGTTGACATGGGGGTATTCAGTCAGAGGTTGGCTCTGATGATCTCAGAGGTCTTTTCCAACCTAACTGATTCTGTGAAAAAGCTTCACAAAAGATTCCAATGACTTAGACTGTCCCAGAGATGCACAAATGCCACATACTTCCCTCTCTGTTACCACCAATTGTAGCTGTTCTTCCATTGGTTTCATACAGGTTCCACTTTCCATCTCTACTGCCTGTCTGGCCAGAAAACACCACAATTCCAGGGGATCATGCTGACACAACCATCAACTAAGTCTTCCATTTCAGTTCAATCTATACTTTTCTAACTGAAGAGAAATAGAGCTCTATCAAGAGAATATAAAGCAGTGGAATGGCTGCTGCATGGCAGCTGAGTGTGCTAGACACCTTGCGTTTACAGAAGCCAAGGTAGGTAACATTTGCTAGCCCAGTCATGTAGCCCAGTGCTTCAGGCAACGTTACCTCATGTTCATATACGTACATATATATATACACACACGTATATACACATACACACACAAATGCGCATCTGTTCTCACCTTACCAGAGGTGATGCACCAGAGGTCTTAGCTGCTGTCAGATAAAAAACTGCTACAAGAGAAATGCTTAGATCAGACAGCAAAAGACAGTGCAAGTACAATGAATCTCAACTATTCAACCGATATGTTTCTAACATAGCCACTTTCTTCCACTCTTCTATCTCATGCTTACCACCACCAGACAGGTAACAATATATCAAATCTGACACCACCATGACTTCAATGGTTGCAGTTCAAAACAAAATATGCAGTGACTCTGTAACACTACAGTAATTAAGTTCTGACATATCACACACTAAAAAATGACTGTATATTTGTTGTGAGGACCTAGAATTTTCAATGTGCATCCTCCATAAAAATGGGATAAATCAGTGAGATTTTGAAATCAAAATATTACCTATCAGTTTAAAATCAGTCAATAAAAATGAAAGAACTCTTCTTAAACTCTATACCTCTTCCCAGTTTCTTACTAAAAGAACTGTAATGAAGGTCTGAATTACTGACTATGTCTGGAAAACAAAACACTCATTCTTGCATGTATTTTAGTGATACATACCTTGTATAAAACTTAGTAATCTTAATGTATGTATCTTAGTAACACAATTCTTGTATCACTACACTTAAAGTATTAAGGCTTAGAGTAAATTTGGGAATACTTGAACACTGCTTTTGGACCTACTGCAACAGCAATGATGGTCTTTAAAAACAAATCAAATCCCACCAACACATTCAGCAAGATACTTAAAACAATCAGAACCTTTCCTGGTATTTCTCATGGCTCATCATTAGTTATTCTGAATCCTAACACCCTGTTATCTTGACCAAAGTTCTGTTCAGCACTCAGATGGTGTTCCTCTAGAAACTGAGATAAACTGTAGCATGTCTGCTGTTTGTGAGCCTGGAAACTCTCTAGAACCACTTACTATTTTTAAACACATGCTTTAAATGGAACATACTGGCATGCTCTAATTTTTTCCCTAAAGAAAGGCAGTATCCAACACATTCTGACTGTCATGAACTCATGTGAATTGTTTCTTTGTGACAAAGCCATCACGAAATATAGCACATATACTGCTAGGTTATACATAGCTCTTGGTGAGAGTCTAGGGAGAATGACTGAACAAATCCAATAGAGTGCATACTTGGGAGGAAAACTAATGAGAACTTGAAAACAGTTTTTGAGTCTCTCCAGAAGAGACTCAAAAACAAACAGCATTTGTTCTTGCCTATATCTTCTTCACAGGTATTTAGATAATTGAGAGATTCATAATCTTTTATCTCCTACTGTATGAATACTCAGGTTGCAGACCCTGCCCATTTGAAGAAGAGTCGTTGCACTGTAGATTAAACCTAGTAAACTCATGGAAAAATAAACATTAAAAAAAGAACTGCATGACCTTGTGCAGAGCTCTGCCAAAGTACAGAAACATGGGCCAAGTGGCCAAAGAGAAACAGAAACAGTGGTGGCCGCTGCTGCTGCAGTCTGGTAGCAGGTGGGAGTCACCACAGGCCCAGATTCAGAACACACGTGACAGAGGGCACTCAGTACTAGGCCACAGCATCTGATATTATGCCTAACAGATCTTCCTCAATTCACGCTGCCAACAACCGTCTTCTCTGAGCTCAGCTTTCTCAGCTTTAATTCAGCTCACTCTCATCCGCATGCCAGTCTCGTCCAACACTCAGCAATTTTACCGACTGATCTGGCTGCACCAACAGAGAGTCTTGAGGGCTGCATTCCATCTGCTTCCCAAGCTTCTCACCAGCACAAGGCATACACACACTAGGAGTGCATAGTATGAACATGTAAAGATTGACAGAAGATTTCCAGTACTCTTCCTCACCCATGATAACCAGAACAGGAAGGTAGCAGTGAGGCATTGAATTTGAGGTACTGAATTTGCATTTCACTGGGATTTGCAGCCCTGCATGCAGTCAGAGCTCTATTTAAAGGAAAACACCTGAAGACATAATCTTAGCTTTGACAGAGGCAATCTTCTAGTTTTGGAGTCTCTTAAAACAGTTTATTATAACCAAAGAAGAAACATAAAATTCAAACATTTCAAAATGAAATGCTGGCATTTCCCAGCTTGGGGAAAAAGGTACCTCCTGGTCCATGTCCCTATCCTCTAGTCCCGACCTTAGCAACTACAAATAAGAAAACATCAGTCTCAGATTACAAGCCTGGCTGACTTAAATATTTTAATCACTGCTAAACTTACACACGTAAAACCCTGCATTCTGCTTCAAGCTTACCTGCCCATAATTTAACCTGCTCGGTGTCATTCCTAGAAGTGATAAGATTATTTTACTTCTCAAAAGCAGTGTTGCATGAAGATCTTTAATGTTGTCTTCTCTCTGACTGCTATTATCTTTATTGAAACCTGATATAAAAGGAGTGAATTCTGCAAATAATCCATAAATAATTTTATGGTGGGATTTGAAAAAGTAGCATATCGCTGGAAGGACATAATGCGCAGATAGTGACTTAATATTATTATTTTAGACATAAGGCTGGATGAAGTAATGCATCACTGAAAATGTAACTGCATCCAC
Source organism: Eulacestoma nigropectus (assembly GCA_013397775.1). Lineage (NCBI taxonomy): Eukaryota > Metazoa > Chordata > Aves > Passeriformes > Eulacestoma > Eulacestoma nigropectus. Next base: position 523,235 of record VZTE01003592.1, read on the forward strand.
AGTAGTTTTCTAGGCTTTTATGTGTCTTCAGGATCTAATAGAATCTAACTGGTTTTATCTCTATAATGCCATTGAACAGATGCAAATTGCAAGCAACAAAAATTTGCAGAACCTGTTGGTTAATAGCTTTATTCTATTAAGAAAGAGTAGAGCTCTCATTAGCCTGCCATTGTTTTTTGTTCTGAAAGAAACAAGCAGTATAATTTGGATGTAATCACACTGGAATCATTTCAGCATTTCTCATCTCATTTTTTATCCCTATTGTACAACAGTCATTAAGGGTGAAAATGCATTAACATTTACCTTTTGCAATTCAGCAAGGAGCTCTCTCTCTCAAAACAGAGCTGTCTTTTCATAGAATCATATAGAATCATTATTATTACATCTATTCAAGAAGTGCACCCTGGCTTCAAGAATCTACCTTTAAACCAACCTTGAGTAAGATTCTAAGTGAGTTTTCTGAATCAAGAACCAAGGTTCTTAAGGAAAGCAACCACTTAAAAAAAATAACATTAAAAAAAAAAATCCAACCAAAACCACCACACACCTGCAACAGATTTCATTGACAGAAATATCACAATATCTTCTGTAGATCCTTCAGAGGACCACTGGCCTACTCAATTTCTTTTGAAATTCAGACTCCAAAGTATGAAGCTAGGAATTTTTATCTCAATAAACCACTTCTGAAAAATTTGGTCAACACTTTTTTACAGTGGACCAATATAAGTAGTAAGACCAGAATGCTTCAGACTCCAAAACTACTCTTACACAATAAAGTAATTCAGATTATTTTCTTTTCTTAAGTGTCACAATTACACATTAGTTTAAAGAGCATTTCAGTAACTGTTTAATATTATTCTAGGTCTATTAGTTAGCAACAGATCAATTATTTCCAAAAAATCAAGCTGACATCTTGGGACTTTGTATCTAAACAAATGCACTAGCCATGCTGTATAATATTTTTCATATTTTCTTCCAATTTGACCATCTGCAAGAACAATTTCTTTTAAATGACACACACAAAAAACCCCACAACCAAATCATAACCAAACTTTCTGAAAGACTGCCTACATTTTATTATATGAATGGAAAGCTACATGGTTTTCTTAAATTTTAAAAACCAGCAGAGAAAGAGGAGATAAATCCATTACCACACAAACTCACAAGTATTTTCCTTTTGTCAAAAACACACATGAACCAAAATTTTGTGTACAAGTGCTAAAATGCCCGGAAGTCATTTGCTAATGCTCTGTTTCTTGCTCAGGGTATTTGTATTAAACAACCATTTGAGTTGTCTTCCAGCCCATACTGCCACATATGTAAAGGATGAAGGAAGTCTTCATATTTAAGCTCCACTTTCTCTTTAACACCCACAGTATTCAAATAAAAATACATATATTTTTAAAGTTCTAAGGTATCTTCTTGCCACAGTACTTTGGAACATGAAAATACACATCCTTGATAAAGAACTAAGAAACCTTCCAAACATTTCTTTTTCCTTGGACAGATCCACATGCAAAGAGTGCTGTTTAAGTTAATTGTTCTTTATGTTCACTGCTGTCTCTGCTATGCCCTCTCCTCTCTATCAGGGAGGAATGTCGGACAGATTAAATCACTGGAAATCCCAGAAAGGACAACTAACTCTTAATTGCCAACAGGGATTTCACTAGATTCACACTGCAGAGATCTGCAGTCTATTTCATCAAATATTCAGTAAAGCAAAGCTTCCAAAGGCCTTACCTGCAGCTCTTCAATTTTTTTTTTTTTTTTTTTCCTCTCATGGGTATCTGTCTTTCAAAGCTCTGCCATTTTGGGGGTTTTTTGCTACATTTTCTTGTTGGACATTTAGGAAAGAAATTCATCTGTGGCCAAATTGCCTCATTTCTTTTAATGTTAAACACCTGTAAAATGGCAAAAAAATATAACAGTTCTATTGCATATCAAGTTCTATACTTCAGTTTTGTCAAAGCACTACTGGAACTTAAATGGCAAGTGAAGATTTAATAAAAGAATAAGAAAGTTATTTACCTGATTTTAAAATATAGTTTGAGCAAGAGGCTGCCTGTATGACATAAGAAAATGCTAGAACAGCCCTTCTTAATACTTTGAATAGTGGAATTAATTCTTCCTGGTAATTATGTCGGTCCACGGTTATCTTGACACAAGCCTCTGATGAAATTGTCATACGAACATGCTCACATAAGAACATAAAGTGTTCATGCATACTGGAGGGGTTCATCAATCCAAAGATATTGTTATATTAGTTTGCATATACAGTCTATAATGCTATTTTAGAGGTAAATTTCAGAACGTTATTGACACTATTGCAAATGTATTCACACAATAGGAAAAATCTTTTCAGAAGGCTTCCTAAAAAGAGATGATGTAAAGTTTTCATGTCCAGTGCTAAAGTCTACAGAAACTGTATAGATGTACTGTATCACTTTATTAATTACATTTTTCTCATGAAATAAGTATTTCACAAGAACATACAAAAGAATGTTTTTATTCAATTCATTGTGGAGACATGGCAGATCTTAGAATGATTGATATTAATTCTAGGCTTCATTCCCATTTTTTCAAGTCTATTCGTGTTCTTTCTATTTACTCTCCAGTGGCATGCAATTTTTGACTAATAAACTCCAAAAACTAATACGATGCAATGGGTGAGAAAAATTTTTTAAGAAGTAAATGACTAGATTCAGGATTGACTTTCAGATCACAATGATAACAAATATTTTAACCCATCCTCAAAATAACAGTATCACCTAATAAATTCTGATATTTTGACATTTTCAAGATTTAAAAGCTGTACCTACACTCGGCTACACCTTCCAAACGATTTTATGAACAAGAGAAGTTTTGTTCATTTCTATGAGTAAGATTCTCATATGAAGTCCTCATTTGGATACTGACTTTATTCCATCTTGCTGCACAGATTTGGAAAATATGTGGGAGAACTTGGGATGAAAACTTAATGTCCTTCAGGTGAAGTAGAATGCAGGCAAGTAACATACCAGAATACAATGGCTGCTTCGATTTCCCTGTCAGCACCCACTGTGATATACATCTCTGCTTCTGCTGTCAATACACATTTATTATATGCTATATATTTCCTCCATGGTACTGAAAGCTGCAGCATTTCTCTTCCTTCCTGTCCTTTTCTAAAATAGAGGAAATCTATACAAGCAAATAAAGAAGTTAATCAGGTTTTGTAAGGAATATTATCCTTCGGAATTTTCTTCAGTGAAGTATTCCATTAGTTTGCCACAAGGCCTAGAAAATGAACTATGGAAAGGAAAAGGTATCATATGATAATTACCAGTGAACAGAGTCCTTACAAAACCATGTATGAGAGATAAAATGGATACATGGTAAGATGGCTGGAAGGAAATCTACTCATGTTTCTACATCAAACCCAAAATGATTGTAAGTAAAACCATTTCAAAGGGCCACAGGTACCAGTTACATCAGCTTTCTCACTCTAGCAAACTTTGAAAATTTTTTTCATTTTTCAAATTTTCATTTTTTAATTTTTCATTCCTAAGGAAAAAAGTAACTCTACAGTGAAAATCTCAGAATCATTTTTTAAAAGCAGTAGACACTTAACATCCAGTTTATTGTTCAAATTGTGTAACCATTTTTGGATGCAATGCTAAAGAATGCTATGCAAGTTTCTTTGTTTAGAATTAAATCTCTTGAAAAAAATCTTAAGTCCAAACCAAATATATTTTGTTGAAATCAGTATCCAGGGAACACAAAACACCAGTAATAATGAGAAGTCTGTCTTATTGTCCCAGTGGTATGTTCTCTACTTAATAATTTTAAACCTGAAAATGTAATATTGTCTAGGAAAAACACACTAGAGTAACTATTTCCTACTTTCCTGAAAAATCTCTGGTAGGGATCGTATCTGAACTAATATCAATCCTAACCATCCTTAGATATAAGATAGAATTCAAATCATAGCTTAATGGAATAAAACACACAATTACCTACTTGGTTTTTACTTGAGCAACACAGAAATCAAGTGAAGCAAAAGTCATCTGAAAACTGAATCCAGAAAAACATCACCAGCTTGTTTAAGTGCCCAGTCTCACAAGAAGCCCTGCAGGTCTTTCCGCTGCTGGCAACAGCAGCAGCTTCTCTCCTTCAGTCCTCTCTTGCAACTTGGGTACCAGCTGGACTCAGACCCAGGACAGAAACAGGTGGTAAATAAAGGGACTTGCTACCCTTACAGGAGGATGAGTTAGTGCCTAGCAGCTGATAGTGCCAAAGAACAGATAAAGAGTTTAGAATCTAGTTTGCTCCATAAATCCCTATCACACTTCACAGAAAGGAAGTTTTGCTTTTACTATTCCTACAGGGTTGACCAGAAAAAAACAACGCAAAAACACCATCTGGAAAAGTGAAATAGCAATTAATTCAAAAGCTACTTAATTTAGAGAGGTTTTCTCCCATTATTTATTGGACAAAGAAGCCTACCACAGGTGCCCATCTAATAAATCATTTCACTGCTCTTACCTGTCCTTACTCTGTGGTAAACTAAGTTTTTCTAATTCTGTTTTATTATTATATCTTCCTTAATTTTAATACCTTTAATCCATTTAATTCTGTCTAAAATGTGAATTGCATGATCTAAGGATCAATAATTAGGCTTTTTTTTCCATTTCTTTTAAATGAATCACCTAGCACAAGGGGGCCCACTCTTTCAGTGAGGTTCCTAGTAGTTGCCACATTAGAGAGAGTAATTTTCTCTACATTCCAGATGGCAAGTATCCCAATGACAGCCAGAGTCCTTTTAACCAGCACACTAGGGTAAATGTAATGATCCTCTTGGGAAGCATTTCCTGTAAAATGTTGAGAAGTTGGCAGATGGGACAGAAGATTTTAAGACTAACTTTTTTACATGAGTCAATTTGGACGAATTAGAGATGCTATGAAAGCAAGCTCTCTGGAGGCAGAGAATTTCTAAAGACCTCTTCCAAGAGACAGTAAAGTAGCCAGGAGTTTGTGGGGGGAAAAAAAAAAAAAAGAGAAATAAAAATTGAATCTACAAATTGCCTAGTTTGCTATGGGATTTTTCTTCCTCACCTGGTACTGTTTTGGGGTAAATAGAAAAACAGTTTTTTTAATTTGAGAGTTTTATCTTAAACACCTAGGAGGAAGATCTAAGCTAATTGCATAGACAGCATCCACTAAGATTCACTGTTTAACTTATCAATCTCTCATTGAGCATAAATGTTGCTACAATGCACAACAATACTTGCCTACACTAAAATGTCTGGAATAGAAACAGAGAAACTGTTCTCAAAAACACCTACTTCTTGGCAGTCATCTAAAAAAAAAAAATACACTGTAGAACTAAGCACTCAAGTCTTCAATTCCATCCCATTTATTCAGCTTCCCCTTACACAAACCTGGTCCACATGTTCCTGAAGATAAAGAGTGTTAGAAGAGACAATGCAGAGGGTCCCTACCAAAAGGCTTGAAGAGTTCACCTAATGTTTCTCCTTTTCCACACCTAAAATCTCACTTGGCATATATTGCGGATAGGAATCCATTTCCAAAGGTCTGTTGATCCATAAATCAGTGCGTGTACTGACTCTTACGTAGTTTATTTAGTTTTTAGTCCAAATTTGTGTTAGAAATAAAATTGGTAATTTTATTTATTATGTTAATAATGCTAGACAGTAACAAAACACTTAAAAATGTTCATTTTATTCATCCATTGTACCATTTCTTAGAAAACCTTAGAGCAAAATCTGCCTTTGAAAATGGCAGGGGGTTCGCATATTAATTTGCAGCAAATGTTTAACTTGCTTTAGTTAGTAGAAAACCCACCACAATTAAAAAATGCAAACAAGGTAGTTTTCTCTTACACAGCATAGGTATAACCTATTGGAACTTTCACTTTCTGTGAGGGCTGTAAGTCTAACTGCTGGATCCATACCTGGTAATACTAGAAAATAACGGACAACTCAATCCACGGTTTTCTAGTACCAGGAATGGGAAATACAAGGCACACTTTCATATGCCAGATTTAAGGAAGTGTAGCTACTTGCATAAAAAGAGATAAAAATCTTGAATCTCTTATCTTGCACCCTGTAATATGTAATTTACATTTGTGCAAAATAAGCAGAAACACTTACACTGCACTTATTCTGCGCTTACTTTCTGCTGTGCTAATGCCTCCAGCAAGGTGAAAGGGAATGAAAGAAATTTTAACAAGTCAATCTTACATTGCCAAATGTACATGGAGATGCAATTCCTGTAAATGTCTTTACTTCTCAGTGTTAAATCAAGCTACATTTCACCCATGGTAAAGAAAATTATGTAGAACCTGCCTTCAAAAATGCAACTTAAAAAGGCACGAAGATTTCAGATAAGGCAGCAAGTAGGAAAACACCAGAGCAATGCACTAGCGCTGAATTAACTGAAGAGAAAGGGAAAAGAGCTTCTAATCTTTTTCAGGAACCACAGACTTCTCAGAGGGCCAAGCTGTGCATAATAGCTGTATAACTGCTCCAATGGACCACTCTATATGTGTACAATTACCATAGCATTAGACAATTCCCTCTGGATTTTCTGCAATTAGTATCGCTGCATCCTTTGTCTCATACAGATACAGACTACAAAGTAGTTGTTAATTAATTTTATGAGCAAATATCTTTTCCCCCCCACAGAATGAAGCCTTGTAAGAGTGCAGAGCGAAAGATATTCAGTAGATTTTTTTGCCTCTGGTGTTCAGTACGTGCCCCGATGTCTTGCCGTCTTTATTGCACACCACTTCTTTCTATCCACCAGCATATTTCATATCTCATATTCATACCGTGCCAGGTAGACAGCACTCCAGCACCTCACAGCTTCACAAGCACTGCAGAATCCCATGCAGAAGACCTCCAAGATAAAATGTCATTGCCTTAATTTGCAAACTGGGAAAACCCACTGAAGGTAAAAAGGACCAACTAATTTTGGGTGTCCAACATGCATTGCCTGGGAGCAGTGCTTTTGGGATACTTACAATTAAATAACAATTTACATGTTCCAAACACATCCCATACTGGATTCTGTTGCATCTGTGAACACTCAGCACTTCTCCAAATCAGGTCCAGGTATTTCACATCGCACAATCAAGAAAACACAACCATTTATGAAAGTTGGTCCAGTAGTGCTCAGCATTACACAGAAGGGGTGGAAGAGCAGCAGCTCTAGTTACCAAACCCTGATGATGCACAGTTTTGAAATTCCCACTACTCAGGCCAGGCCTCCACTCAGAGCAAACAGTCAAGCTCTTGGACATCATAAAGACAGCCAGGATTTAAGATGTAAGACACAATCTGGTGCAGAAAAGCAAATAATAAATCCTAAAGTTACAAGTTGAAAAGACTTAATCCAAACTTTTGGATTTGAGGAAAAAGGCTAGCAATAAATTTAATTTACTAAGCAGGCTGTGAGATGGTCTGATGGCAAGACAAACCATTGGATTTTGTTTACGTAAAAGCAAAATATGCTTATATAAATGTAGCTCCTGCTACTAGGGGTGTGAAGTTCAAATTACAAATCTACTATGCATTTTCATCCTAACTAGGGGGAGAGGGGAATAAAAAAGGCAAAAGAAAATTTACTTACAAATTTTTGCCCACACATGATTTTTAAAATAATCTGATTAATAATCAACCTATTCTAACACTGACAGAAGGTCTTAAAAGAAAAATTTTAAGAGCTTCCAGGCAAGCTTTACAGACATGCCAAGTTTATCATGTCCCTGTTCATGCACTCACTGACAGGTTTAAAACTGAAGAAAAATCACAATTTTGTGCAGGATGGGAACACTGAATTTTTCTTGTTTACACTGTGGATTTGGGACAGCTAAGGGCTGACAAATAGCAATATACAGCTTTGGAAGTTGCAGGGTTTAAGGCAGAGAGAACTAAAATCAATATCGCTACTCTTGAATTTTGTGGTGTCTTAGCAAACAGAGCATGCTCAACTACTACAGAGGCCAGGTTCAGACAACACTGTCTAAATGTTGCTATTCTTCCCACAGAGGTCACAACAGAGAATGTCAATAAACTTTTCAAACAGTTTCAGGTGCCTGAAACTGAATAATTGAAAATCTTCCTTTTCAATAATAGGTTAGACTTGAAGTCAAACTGAGGACAGACAATTAAAAGAAAAGTGCTCATATGACAGCCTTCAATGATGGTTGGTCAAGAATTAATTAAATTTTTTTCATTTTATTATTCTTCATTTCTTAGAGCCAGGTATCAATAAGACAAAGCCTAACAAACACCTAACACGTAGTGAAATGGTTGATGGTTTTCATTATGAAAAGAAGAACAAATCTCTCAAAGTGCCACTGAAGCCCTCAGTGGCACCCACGCTAATTTATGCAGAGTACTTCTGGAAATTTGATAGACTTAAGAATAAGCCAAACTTCGGAATCAAATCTGAACAGCATCAACCCATGCTGCAGTATATCTGCCTCCTCTGTTCTTGTCATTGGGGGACTCAACACTGGAAAATCCAGTCTCAGAACATGGTATATTTCAAAACCATGCCCCACAATAATGCCTGGAACCAAGGCAAAGTGAGCCCAAGGCTTGGGAAGTAATCTTGGCATTCTTGGTTTAGTATTTGTTAACAGGAGGGAAAAAACCACCATCCTTATTTATGTCAGCACCTGACCTGGACAAACCATATTACAGCTAACTGCACTGGAAACAAAGACCTGAAGGCAGAAGCCCAATTTTTATCCAGCCTGGGTGGGAAGCCACACCAAGCACATCCTTTGCTGAAACACACTGCAAAGAATGCTAAGCAGCACTGGCTTGTCACTTAAGCAAACAAAGGCCCTTTTCAATGAAGACACACGTCTTTGTCTCCCCAGGGAGAGGAAGCACATGCCATAGGACATTTGAGTTTAACCTAGAAGAGCAGCCTTCGTACAACAGTTGTTGACAACATGAGCAGCAAAGAGAGAAATAACTTCAGGCACAGTGCAGACTCAGCATCATGAGATACAGCAAAGGGGTGTTCTGATAATGTTAACATTTTGTAAAATTTGAAGTAGCTTATGAATATACTATTGGTTTTAAGACATAAGAGTCTAAGAATTTCTCTGCTTCAATCTCTTTTGGAGGGTTTCACAAAATTTAAATCACTGCATTATTGATCCCGTCTATGACTAGAGAATGCTGTTGGCACTTTGATCTCAAGCCATACTATGTGCCCTGATCACAAGAGAAAATGAAAGAAATTGAAAAATTAACGATAAACCAAGCACAGTACCAGTACAAAGATGACCATTGCAAAGGGTACAATTTTTGAAAAGGTGCCTTTACAGTACAGTGATTTCAACACACTTCTCTAACCCTAGCCTAGCTTAATTCACTAATAAAAACTTGAAGTCTATATTGATGTGCATATTTTGAATCTCAACGACTTCGTGCACGCATATTCATGCACCTTATTTTGAGTTAGTCCATAATGGCAAATTTCAGATGTACCCAGCCCCCATGCACACTATACATTTTTTTCCCAACTGACACAAGCCAGAAGAACTCATGCACATCTGGGAGCTTCGCACTGAGGTGAACTATGTGATATCACTATTATGTAAGCAACAGCAGAAAACAAATCTCCAATGTGAAAGAATTTATTAAATCATTCATGTAACAAAAGTGTTAAGGCTTAGTAAGTCTAAATATACAGTGCAAGACCAACTCTTTTAAGCTCATTCACTTTCTATCTGTGCACCTAAAAATTGAAAATTGAACCAGTTTCCAGGCTTCCTGTGCTTCCCTCTGTTAACAGGCACTGCTGGGGAACATTCAGCATCTCACCACCACATTGCCTTTAGGCTTGCTTGTGATATTACAAATCAAAATCAATACCACAGGCTTTAACAGGAGTTGACTGATTGTTGCAGAGATCTGTAGGACAAATAACTAAATAAAATTTATTTAGTCATGCAACTAAACAAACTAACTTTTATTTTTTTACTATGCTGCATAACCCAAACTGAATGTGTTGGCACATTCTGATATCTGCAGAAATATTGATGCACCCTACTCTTGAAAGATGACATGAATTTAAGATAAAAACCACATTATGCATTTCTTCTGGAATACATAATGATAACTTACTTATTCCAGGTAAACAGAAAATGTAAACAACCTGAGGGATATAAACCAGTAAAGAAAAGAAACACAGCATTATCCCATTTACTTGTCAGTAATTAAATATCTAAAAAAAATTAAAATAATACATCAGTGATCCTTATTTGAGAAAAAAAATTATAACAGCAACTAAACGAGAAATAAATCATTGCACTATGTGAGGAAACTGAAAAGTTAAAATAAACCATTACTGAATTATACAAGAAAACTGAAAAGTTAGTTGGCACAATAAAGAAATTACGGAAAAAAAAATGCCCCAAACCATGATTTATACCTGGATCAAAACTAGAGATTGTTCTAAAGAACAAACTACCTCTACTACAAAATCTTGAGACAGAAAAAAATTTACTGAAAGCAGCTGAGATATACATACAATAAAGGATATGGGAAATGATTGTGTCCATTTGAATATAATTTATGGTGAAGCCACTGCATGGAAAAAACAGCTCCACACAGAAATAAAACTAAACCTGAGAAAGGTACAAATGAGCCTGCTGTCATATCTCACAGAAAGACTGCAAGCATCTGTACCACTGTAGGTTATAAATGCCTTCTAAATTTGTCTTTTGGTAATTAGACATCACTAGAGGACAAATTAGGGGTAAAAAGTCATAGGAAAAGAAAGCATGGTTTTTAACTGTGAGGGTAAATAGCCACAGGAATATATTGTCAAAGGAAATTACTAATTCATAACAGAGTATTAGCTGCTTAGGGGTTTGGGCTTTGCTTTCAAAGAGATGTGACTAAGCTTAGCTGTTCTCCAGTGCACTTAAGAGTAGCCACTGAACATTCAACCTCAGACACAGAAGATGACCTATCACAGAAGAGTGGAATCACTGGGCAACACTTTGATCTGTGCTAAGATGGGAAGTGAGACCAAAGAGCAACAGTGGGCTCTGCAAGCCCCAACAACCACAGCTAAACCTATGATGTGTCTTAATTGAAACACAGGTGCTATGGCACTCTCAGAACGAATGAAAAACAAGCTCAAGAGGCAATATAGGCAGTTTAGGGAGTGCAGAAATGGCAAACTATGTCTACCATAACCACTTTTAGGCAGATCATACATATTCAAGATTTGACTTCAAAAAATGGTAGCCACAGCTGCCAGTAAAAATCAGTGAGAGCCTTCAGTGTCAGGCAGTTCTGAGATACCATCATCTCAGAGAAGATAATACAGCAAAAGCCTCAACGCAAAACTGTTTCTGTCCAAGGTACAAAATGCAAGTCTCACAGGCTTCTGGTAGAGCAATCCAGGGATACTTAGCCCAGTTCAGAGCAGTATGTCAAAATCTATTACATTGTCCTAGGATGTTGTGATTTAGGAATGGTTCTCCCCAATTCAGTGCCGCCACCAAAACTGTTCAAGCCACACTGCCTCTTTCTCTCACTCCCCTACATTCCCCTCCTTCTCACCCCCGTGGTGGAATGGAGAGAACTGGAAGCACATAAGCCAAAGATTGCAGGTTAAGAACAATTTACTGGAAACAGGAATGAGATTAGAAAACAAACAGAAACAGCAAAAATGCTGATGACAGAGGGTATGAGAAAGAAACAATTCACAGAGGAACCCCCGACAATAGACAAACACCGGATTTTTCAGCTCCCTCCACCACCACGCTTATTCACCAGACTAGAGCCCTTTCCCCTGCCCCTGGCAATGATGTGAGGTGGTATGGAAAAACCTCTGGGTCCTAGCCATGCTCTCTCCTGGCTACTGCAAAAGTTAACCCTGTCCTGGCCAGAACCAGGACATAGTATAAAGTAAAACTGAACTGTACTGAATAGTACAAGCCTGATCAGACCAGAAAAACAGATAATTAAAGGGTAAGTTTTTACAGAGTAGCAACTGCCCTCCATTCATTCATGCAACATTCTTCCTATGAGTTCAACAGAGGCAACAGAATACTTCATGAATTCTTCGGGGAGGAAAAAGACGAAAAAGAAGAAAAATTAAAAAAGTTTTTGTGCTTCTTATGCAAAGAGGACTGCAAGAGAATACAGGGAGGTGTTTCCAGAAAACAAACCAGTGGGCAAGTATACCAGCAGCAGCAAGACGCAAAAAAGCCAAAAGAGGATTTCTAGGGAAACAGACAGTGACTGCATTTGTTACAACTCATTTCTGTTTGCTCACCCTGACACATGAACATTATTTACTTCACAAACAAGCTATGGGAATGGTTTCACATGGGAAATTGTATTTTTTCTTTATTATTAAAAGCTACTTCCTCGAAATCACCCCTGCTCAGTAGCCACTTTGTCCCTGATCAAATGACACAGCTCATTGTTTTCCACAGAAGCAGCAGCAGTTTAGTGCTGAATTCATGCCTATCCTTCTGAAAACTTGCCAAACCTTTAAATACTGAAGACGCCATTTGGGAATGAAGTATTTATTTCTTATCAAGAGTTCTTGTTTAAATGAAGCAGTAATGTAAATGCATCATTCTCCCTATTAGCCTAAGGATGTAAGAAGTACATCTACTGGGGAGGAGGGGTACTTATGATCCCTCAGGGACATATGCCTCCCATCTACAAAAATACACAGCCCAGTGGGTTAAAATTTAAAAAAGGAAACAAGTTGGGGGCCTCTCATAATAATTCTCTGTTTTCAAAACAAGAAGTTTGGTTTTAAAAACCAAAGCTCAAATGACAGTAACACCCTCAAGGCCAAAGCTGAAGACTTTTCTGCTTTTATATCTTAATTATTAAAAATAATGTGCACTTTTTCTTGCCCCTAAATTACAATGATATGTGTTCTTTCCAGTAAGTACTGCTTTTTAAAATGGAATGGAGGTGCTCTGTAGAATCTTAACCTTAAATCTTATATAAGAAGAAGGATCTATTATCAAAATTTAAAAACATGACTTTCTTAAAATTGTAACTAAATGGAAACCTAAAAGTTAACAATTTTTCTGCCTGAAATTGACAGTATTTTTAGCCAATCCTGTATTTTTCAATTTTCACCCCTCAGGATCTCGAAGCATTAAAGGCCATCACTGAAAGGTAAGAATTGGTGACCTCCGTTTCAGAGCTTCAGAAGCCCAGAGATGCTCACCAGTCGGCCACCATCTTCATACTTACAGACACTTTCATCTGCAGTGCACAGCTAACACCACATGCAGCTGGTTATTTTTCTCTCTTCCCCAAATCTTTACTGTGGGACTTGCAAACCGTGTCTGTTGCCCGGATGGAACAGGAGCAATAGCAGATGTAACATCATGTTCTTTGCTACCTGAGGACATTGTCTTCATCTCACTATCTTTCTAACCTCACACTGGGAGCTTCAAGAGCCTTCATTTGAATATTTGACTGGGAGGAAGTTCTCATCACAATTAAATTTAAGCATATGGAACAGCAATAACTATTACTGCTTAGTTTTAATGGAATTCTTATTTCTTACCATTGTTAAATTCAAGACAGCAGGCCATCTAGAATATTAATCAATTCAACAATCCTTCAGAGTTCCTTTTAAAGAAAAAATCCACTTTATAGTTCAACTGACTCTTTACAATAAAAGTCAAGTTAAAAATACCTATACTGCTGTTTGCGTTTGGCTTGGTTGCTTTTTTAAACAAACTGCAGCTATTGGAATGATAAAAAATTATTTTTCACCTCTAAGATTTACTTTGAGCACTGGCACTTTCTAGCACTCAAAGGCAAGACATAATCACTAAACACCATTACTGTAAAATTATACAGGATGCAGAAGAGACTTGATTTTGCCTTTTTACCTTAACAATAAAGCATTTAGACTGTAAGTTTGTCCTCCCTGACTGAAGGGTGAGCATTTAGCTGTGGCATATTACAGATTGCCTGTCCCCTCACAGCACTGCATAATCCACTGCCTGTTCCCTATTTGCTCTGCTCACCTACACATGCATGAAGGTCAGGGTTTGAATCCCTTCTCATCCTGCCAGTCCTCACAATACAGGCATACCAGAGGGACAATAAAGGATGGATCTTTTTTCCTGCGCTGCAAAACAGGCAGCCTGTGCAACCATGGAAGATCACACCTTGTTCCTCCCTCTGGCTACAGCATTGCCCATGACTATCTGACCACAGCTGCTGCTGACTTCTTAGGCTGTCCTGCTAAAAAGAGCTGCACATCTCAACTTCAGGTTTCTTAAGCTCCAACTCAACCACATGTCTCTCAAATACATGACAGCAGCAACATTTCAAAAGGGCAAATGAGAGGGTCAGCAACTAGAGCCCCAAGAAAATACATTGGTGCTTAATCCATACCACTTCACTTGAGACACTCTGATCCTCAGCCCCCACCCTGTTACAGCAGACTGGATTTCTCTGCCCAAGCAGCATCAGCCACGGTGGCCCTCTCTGTGCACTCCCAGCAATGCTTCTGTGGGCTTTCCAACACGGAGCCCAGTCACACAAGCCCCATTTCAGGACGCAGAGACAAAAGTGCATCCACGAGGAAAAAGATTGTAGCACAGGAATGAAAGCACAGTAAGCAAGTAGCAACAATCTCCCTTCAGGTTAAAATCATAAGGATGTTTGACAATATTTCTAATTCCCCACCAGATACCTTTCCCAATAGCCACAAACGGAGACAAACTGGCTGCTGCTGCTACAAAGGGTCAGCAAGCCCCCAGAATGCAGGCTATACACAGATGCAACTGTTAGGACCCACAACTATAAAAAGTCAGAAAATCTGCAATTGCAAATCCTTCCACAAACATACAAATTAAGAACTACAAAAAGGGAAAAGTGGATGGGGAATGTGAGATTATAGAAAAAACACAAAGAACCCCAGTTATTGCTAAAATAAACTCCATAGTTTTTTTCAACAGTTGATTCTGTTGCAAGACTGAGCAACAGATTTTAAAAGTAGTGAACCTTTTGTAACAATAGTTGCAAATGCTTGTAGTAGTATTTTCAGTTATGATTCACTGCCCCTTCTAGTACCAGAACTAGGTATTTATCAATTAAAAGTTGCACACAGTGGCTTCAAAACAAACAAAAAGCACCGCTTCCCCACTCAACATCCACTGCAGCTGAGAAACTCAATTTGCTACCAAATTCAGTGTCACCAAGCCTGAGACTAATTCCTTCAAGACACAAATTGCTACAGGCTGACAGCACACAACTGAAAGAGAGAAAGTATATTCTTGTCCTCTTCCCTTTCTGTTACTGACCACTACTAGAGATAAAATACTGAACTAAACGTACCCCTTGACCTTCAGTTATTAATTTTTAAGTTGTTATGTAATCTGTAGTAAATACATAAATACAGCACACAGAAGCACTGCTATTAAGGATAAAAGCAGTCTAGCCTATTTCTCTGGGAGCACTGATGTAGAGTATAGACGATACATAGATTTTTTGAAACACAATATGTTAGCAAGAGTTGAGAGTTTTAGAATAGCCTTTCTTTTCAGATAGCAATGTCTGCTTTAGACTGGAATTTGCATTTCCTGAGTAAGGTAAACTTCTGGCATTAAACCACAAGTTAAAAGTGCAGTCTTGCATAATTTCCTTTAATTATTCCTTTTAAGGCATCATTTTCGTATTTTAAGACTACAGAAGGGATCTTTAAAAAAAAAACACTAAAGAAAAAATCCACAAAAATATAAACCAGTAAGAGTAACTGGATACAGTTTTATTACTATTTTTATAGCGTCTTTCCATCACCTGATGTGAACTAAATAGTTTGGCAATTTTATGTAAGGCATTTTAACTGTGAGTCATCTGCAACTACGCTCTTGCATACTAAATAAGCTGAAAACAGTTGGTACTGCATGCTGAGTGACATCCCTGTTTTGCTTAAATCTTCAGATTCCATCTTCATATGGTATTTCTGTTCATTTTAGAAACAGTGTATTACAGGTTGCACATCTTTGCTTCTGTTTGCCTTTTTTATTCACTAGTACAAATTTGCATTCCAGTTGCAGGTGAGTCATTAAATCCAGTGAAAATGCCAGCCTTGGTTCTCTCTGGGACTTAACGGCAACAATAAAATCATCTTTTGTTCTTCTTACAACCTAGTAATACCTTGAGAAGACATCTGTGTACTAACTTGACTAGGAAAATAAAGACAGATCTGACTAGAAGAGCATCCTTGAACTGTACTGAAACAAAACTTGAAAATCTTGAGCTACACAAAGCTTACTAAAGGTAGTTTCCACAAATTAAAAAAAATCCATTGTGTTAAACCACTGAACATTTTCTTACTCAAATTTTTAACTACAAATTCACTGCTTTACCAGAACACAAAACCCAAAACCCATAAGGTCTTAGTAATTCATTGTTCTTTCATTATTTTGCTTGTACTAACAAATCACGATATCTAACAAACAAATAAGTAAGACCAAAAATCAAACTGAATTATTTCTGTTTTCACAGAATAACCAGATTTTAAGAATTAATTACCCTCACTCAAAATATTTCATCCAGAATTTTTTACAATAGTGATAATATACTGAAGTTCAGGGAGGGAAACCAATAGCTAACTACAATTCAGGATTTTAGAGTCCAAATTAAAAGTTTAATTTATGCTAGCATTAAGGACCTTTCTTTCTCATTGCATATGTCTTCATGACTAAGGATGGTCATCCTACGTCCAAGAGCAAATTGCAGTGTGCTTTGATTTCTCATCCAGAAGGTATCTCGTATTGACATAATACAGCAACAAGGAAATAACATTTAAATAAGCCAAATTTAAGTACTATTAGAAGCTGCACTGACCACCTCTAATATTGGTACATATACAACACAGGATGACAAAACAATTCTATGTACATGAAACACAACACATTTCATAGGTGCACAGCAGAAACAAACATAAGAGTTAAAAATTACCTCCAAAGACATCCCCTTGGAAACATTCTCTGGGAATTCCTACATTTATTCCATTGTAATTGCAATTTCTTTTTAGGCACTTCAGGAAATTCCAACTTTTGTAATCAGAGCAGACAAAAAAAAATCCCCCCCACCTTGTTAGCCTACCTTCCTTCTTCTAATGGATATATGAAATCAAAAGAAATAACTTATGGCATGTACATTCATAAAGATTATACAGATGCCAAACTTCCTTTCAGGTTTCACAGTACATGGATGGAGCAGACAGAGTTTATCCATTAACACTTGAAACTTGGGACAGTTCAATGAACAAATTTGTTGCTGTTTCTCCTCATTTAAAACAAAAAATTCTACTTAAATATTATTTTATGTGAGGATGCATATGCTCCCACACCACTCAGTACAAAAGGCTCAACACTTTTCAGGTCTCTAGGATGCATGTTTTACAGTTCTTATTTGGCTATGCAGTTCTTCAGAATAATTGCCATGTCCCCCCTTTCATTTTTTCCTTTTAAGAATAGCTTGTCAAAAAGTACTTCTTCCCAGTCTTTTTATTCTGATATGCCATGAACACAGAAATCGTGATGCATTCTACTTTAAATTAAATATTACCATTAAAGACCAGGCACTATTTCAAACCAATCAGGCAACCACAATTTAGAACTTGCAATTCAATAACTGTGATGTATCTTTTTTCCAACTATGCTATTATTACCAGTATTATACATTTTGTACAAAGATATCTTCACATTTCTGATAACCACTGAATAAGTTGCAAATAAATTCACCTTTTTTTGTTCAGTCTTCTGTCCATTAGGCCGTGAATCTTTGCACTGACTTCCAGCATCCTCCCATATAATATCTGTATTGTGTGTCCCCATCTTCAAAGGCATAGCCCTCCAATTCTCCATATTCGAATTCACCATGAATCCAGAGGAGCTCGGAATGAACCCCAAGATATCCTGTGTATTCCTGGGCCCACTACTTCATTTCCCTGTCCCTTCGTCTCGTCTCAGCATTCCTCTGTTCTTTCAGGCAGGAATTGTGACACACTGCGCATTCGTACAGTAGCACAGTGGCACCCTTGCCTCAGCTGAGCCCTCCAGGCACTATGAAATACAATCAATAACAGTAATTAATTTTGTCCCTTGTTTCCTCTTTTATCCAACTGCTGTGGTCTTTCCTCTGATAACTGAATATACACTGTAGCTCCTCAGGTTCTGTCTCACTAACAAAGATATATCTATCATTCTCTCCCTAGACCTACCTAGAGCCAGTTCTTTAAGAAAAACACAGCAATTGGTTCTCTTTGTTCAAATTCTATCCCAAAATTCATTTCCTTCAGGTACATTTTCATTACTAATTTAAGGCACCATATGCTACTTCAAACTTACAGGTTAAACAAGTAACAGACAAATACAAGAAGTGTTCCAGAATTAAAATACCAACGTTACATGGAATTTTTTTTTTTCCTTATGTATATATTTTCTCTTATCAAACTAATGGGTGACAAGAAGCACCAAACTGTACCCAGGGCAGATCCTGCACTATAGACTGGGCCTTCTGACAATGGTTTAAATTATTTCAAGATTCTTATTGACATTAAACAGAGGAAAAACATTCATGTACTTTCATCCATACTCATACACACATACACACCCACACAACCAGTCTAGAGTCCAACAAAGCCAGAGCTCTTTTGGCAATACAAACCTCAAATCAAAATTGCGCCAGCACCAGTCATGAACAATTTCTTTGTATCAGTCTGTTAAATTCTGAATACCTGCTGCTAGACAGAAAATGGAAGTCTTTTCTATGTAACTATCTCTAACATGACTATTTAAGAGCTCCCATTATGGAGCAGAGACATGAATGTGTAGAAATCACAAGCAACTGGTGCCATTTTAAGTGACTACCGACACACTTCGAGCAAAACTAAGTCAAATTTGGGTTAAACCACAAGCAGGTCATCTGCACTAGCAAACCACATCACTACCACTTGGTTGCTGTCACCAAGGCAGCACCACGCAAGAAACATTAAAACATCTTATCAAGATGTGAATGTTTTAGTATCATGTCTAGCACTGAAACAGTGCCAAACACAACCAGATTTGTTACAGCTTGTCTGACAGTTTAGGGACCCCATCCTTACCCAGGAAACACTGACAGGAGAACTGCTTCGGTTTAGAGACCCAAACATGAAACTTCCCTACTTCAGGCTAGAAGTCAGATTGTGACAACTCATGAGCTGGACTTACACCATTCAAACAGTGGAGGAAAAATCCAGCTTTGCAAATGCAAACTGATGCAATATATCTGTGCAACTATCTAAAGACTCCAAATATTTCTCTGCAAAAGACTCTTCAACATTTATTTCTCTCAAATCAAAGCTGGCTTAAACATTTTAAATCTTATATATTCTCATTTAGAGGTTTGCAGAAATAATAATTCTCCTTCTTCATTCTGGCCATCAGGTTTAATCGTGCCTTTTAATTCCTCTGATAGTGATTAAATATTTCACATACATATTTTGCATTTTCTACAATACAAACTAAATGTTCTTTCATATAACCTTTTTTCTTCTCATACGAAAGTCTCTTCTGAGGTTACATATATAGCAGTTAGGTACTGTTCTTAAAAAAATGTAGGTAGCTCCCTAATGAGAAATATTCATTTTTTAGTTGCTTTCTCATGTTCTTTATTTTCCCGAAACAAAAGCCATATGTCAAAAGGTCTTGTAATTCACTACGATGTCCAGAGTTTGAATAGGGTAGATTTGGACTGCCAATTGGAATTCTGACCCTGTAAGAGTACTCTAATCACTGATCATTTCAATTCTGAATGTGAGCTACTTTTCTTAATTAAGTTCTTCTAAAAGGGTACTTTTATTCATTATGGAAAAGTCCTGTAGCCATGTTACAGGGCTCAGTTCATGATGTCATAGACAGTTCATGCTGTCTTGCTTGGACCAATATAAGTTCTAAAACTATCGATGAGCCCTGAGATGAGACAGGCTGAACTCCAGAAATTACTTCTTTTTTACCCCTCTCTAGGTGGACATTCCAAACCCTGGAATAAATTGCCCCAAGACATTGTGAACTCTGCATATGTGAGAGTTCAAAAGCAAAATGGACTAGATGATCTTGAGACGTCCCTTTCAATCTCAGTGATTCTGTAAAAAATCAAAAAAATTTCAAGTGTTGCATCACTAATAATTTTGACTATTCAGACTGCATTAATCACCAAGACAACCCCAATTCAATTCAAACACCTGCTCAGTGCCTAGGAACAGCCAAAAATCAGCAGGAAAACAATGATGGTTATAATTAATTTGAACTTGATAGTTTTGATCAATCAGTCTCCAGGCAATTTACAGGGAGTGGAATGTGACTTCATCTTCAAATTATGGATGGAAATCTGGGCGCGAGTTCCCACACTGATACACATTTTAACAAATCCAGTTTTAGCAGCAGAAGTAGAGGATATAATGATTTTATGTCTTAATTTAGCTGAGGTTTTCTAGACCTAAAGAGGGTTCAGAGGATGGTTCTACTTTCGAACAACATGGTACTTAAGCTGCTCCTTTGGAGAATGAACTTTCAAAAATGAGAAGCCACACTGCCTTAGCCACTGTGCTGTCAGTTAGACCACACACTCTCTCTAGTAGAAAAAGTATATTTCGTCCTTGGAGCCTCATAACCTTCACTCATGAACACCAATACTCATAGAAGCGCTTTCAACAGACATTATTAGCCAGGTATTAGGATAGAGTGGCAAGAGTTAATTCAAGACTAAATTATTAAATATATTTCAAGGATCCCAAATTCCCCATGCAACAAGTAGCCTGAATCCATAATACTTGTTCCACAGGTGATCTTTACAATCTCTAGCTAAACAAAGTGGTACTTAATTTCTCCGTTTCCTGGACTCCACTATTTCTCAAGCCCTCCAATCAAATTTCCCTCCCTGATCCAAAGAAAAAGCTAAACCCAAGAGAAAAATTAATACCACAATATTAGTTGTTTAAAAATCAATCCATGTTTAAGTTAAATAATTATGAGCAGTCATAAATCATTATATTGCTCATGATTTACAGTTATCTTCCAAAAAAAAAAAAAATAGCCTTTTCATTCTTTATCTTGCAACCTCCAAAACTAAAAAATTGCTTCATTCATCTCCTCTGTTTAACCCAGTTTCCCAGCAAAACCATGCCAGATGACCTGTGCAACTAATGCACTGAAATGTACCAGGACATTGCAACAAGATTTCTAATGTCCAAAGTCTGCAGAATGAAAAAAATATAAAATAAAAGGAAAAAAAAAATAAAAGGGGGGAAAAAAAGAAAATAGAAAAAAGAAATAAAACTTTTCAGGAAGCTCAGTGGTTAATAGCTCCCTGAAGCAATCTTAATAACACAACATGCTGTTAAAACAAACAAACAAAAGGAACTCAAAACCCCAACAAACAACAAAGCCACAATATAAAAATAGTACTTCTGCATAAGAAAAGTCTTAAAAAGAAAAGTTTAAAAGAATACTGGAG
This sequence comes from Eulacestoma nigropectus, assembly GCA_013397775.1. Lineage (NCBI taxonomy): Eukaryota > Metazoa > Chordata > Aves > Passeriformes > Eulacestoma > Eulacestoma nigropectus. The sequence goes on from VZTE01003592.1 coordinate 544,777, forward strand.
AGAAGAGTTGCACACTGCATAGCAAGCTGTACCAGTTTCACAGATGTCACGTTGACTAAACAGGTGGGAATGATACCTCTGTCAGCTAATATCTAGTAATACTCTGTCCCCTGGATCATCTCCGAATCTCCTAACAGCACCTTCTGTCAACCCCCAGAGTCAGTTCATGAGCACCACATTGTGCTGCATCAATTACAATATTTTGAATTGACACATATCTGCATTTCAAAAGCTTATGATGGAGTCTGTGCTAACTTCAGCTAGAAAGAGTGCCTCTACCATTATTAACATTCTCTAGCACTAGGCTCATCACAATGCTCTGGCTTTTGCATGCTCTTTGCCTCTTCTACTTGTTAAAAAATATTTCAACATACAGCATGTAAAAATCCAATCTTTGGCACAAATGATGAATCTGAAAATATAACAGGCAAACGACAGCTAAGAGCAGTAGCTATCATCCCTAGATCAGATATTAAAAGAACACTATTGACGTAACTGAAGTTACACAACCAAAACCTAGTGAATTCTAACACTGCTCACTTTCTCGTTTGAATTCTCGTACACATCCAGTGGAAAAAAATCCTTGGCCACCAGGAGTTGTGAACTCAGGAACTCCTGTTAGAGTTGAAGTAAAAGGTTCATGCTTCCAGCTGAACCTGACAGAAAAAAAAAAAAAAAAGTCAGGCAAAATGAGAGAAGTGCCTTCCATAGACCAGAGGGTTTGATGGGAGAAGCACAGTCCATTCCTGACAAGCTTTCTCTTTGTGCTGAGAAGTTTGAAGCTACTGCAACTAAAAGCAAATGGGGGATAAATTCCTCCTGAAAGTCAGCACTAAATCTGTGTAGTCCACTTCTGATCTGTTTTCCATCCTGCAGGATTGAGTAGAGTGATGCAAATCTCTTCGGCAACAAGATTGCCCTCACCTCATAAGGTGTGGAAAAAATGGGTATTTTGGGCTACCTTCCAGACCTGTAGTATCCAAGTCCACCCAAATTCTTTATTCTCTGACACAAACTTTGGTACAGTTTTCAGCAAAATGCGTCCAGTCTTAAAAAAATGTATGCATTTATGATTTTGCTATACTGTACTTCCTTACTGAGAAATACAAATTACAGATTAGAACTTGCTTTCCACCTCAAGGGAAAAAAACCCCAAACCTATATTTGTTAAATTATAAAACTACTATGAGTCTGAGATACAATGCTCTTATCTCTTTAGGGTATAAAATCTTTATTATGAAAATATATTACACTTTAAACAAATGCTAAATTTAAATCAAGAAATATATTAACCTTTACTTCAGCGAGAGTTTGATTAGGAGAAGAAAAGAATGTAGGTCATTTTTAAAAGAGAGCAAGAGGTTGTTTATCCTTCAATTTTTCTCAAGATCATCCTCTTCAAGACAAAATACTACCATTTTGGGCTCACCACTCCAGCTCTTCACAACAAAAGAGATATATGTTTTGGAAAGAAATGTTTCAATTCCAGGTATGGGTTACTTTAGACATAAAAAAGATTCCCAAAACCCCATACACAAATCAAACAGCATCAAGCAAACCAGAAGAGAAAACAAGACATCTCCATACAAGTGTCAATATTTTCTTAACTCTGATAAAATTATTCCCATATTTAAGGAGAAAAAAAAATCAACCTGCTGTACAGAATTTTAAGTAAACATAGTCATGAGACCATGCCATCATTTGTAGTAATTAGTTTGCAATACAAGTTTCTGAACAAGACAGTTGGAAACTGTAGAATAAAACATATGCAAGCGTTCACAGAAGGTTTGGTTATGTGAATGGAAAATCCAGTAAATATGAAGAAACTTACAGACTATTTCAGCAGGAAATAAGCTGGAAAAGGTCCATTACCAGATACTGTCATGCAAACCATGTGTAATCAAGAAAACTGGTTGAAGATCTTTCCATTTACGCCTTTCAGTTTTACTGGAAGACTAGAGCTCAAGTGCTGGACTAGGCAGATTAGATAAATGTGAGCAGAAGGCATATTCCTATGCCTATATAATTTTTTCATTATATATTCTGCTCCAATCCAAGTGCAAGGTAAATTACTTCTATGAACTCAAAAAACTAGCAGACGCATTTTAATGTTTACCTGCTCTCTACAATGAACTTGAGAGTGCACATAATTTTAGCTATTTCACCACTGCCATAGTTAATACATGAGGCTGAAAAAGCAATGTTGCACAGCAAGAGCTCAGTTCCACCAAGTGCTGATATTCCTAAAATGGACTTTAGTAAGTCTTGCAGACACCAAATAAAAATCACAGGTGCACTGCTGATGTTTCAGAAGCTTTGTGACAAGATAATTTCTTACCTTGAAGTATAATTGATACTTTCTTCAGTAACGAATCAAAAGTAATTGCAGTGGTAAACACTTCAAGACAAACAGATCTCCCAACCTTGTAATACAGACCAAGTCAAAAGATACATTTTTTAAAAGGTATTAGTAAAAATATGATGCTGGAAAAGTAAAAAAAGTAAGTAGGAAAATGAAGCATTCTGTATGTATCTAGCACCTAAAAAGCGGTACTCCCCCACAGCATAGGTAACTTCCGGAGAAAATTAAACAGTATACATAACCTCAAATCCAAATTAGAGTTGACTTTGGGTTCCATGGTGGGCATAATAAAATTTATGCTGGACACAGCAAAAGCACACTGTTAACAAAAACACACAAATGCAACTCCGCAAGAATATTTAGCTTCTTAACAAAGACATCAGAGAGATTTGTAGAAAAAGAAAAATCTAACTTTCTTCTCAGAAAAGAGGAGCATATGAGGATTATTACCTTTGCTGAACTGGACAAGATGATATATCTGAGTAGCAAAGTTGGAACAATTTACCATTAGATGTAAATATTTTGACGGACAGTTAGCAACATGCACACAACTTTAAACTAATTGTGCAAAAGCCAGGTCACACACTTCTGGCACCTAAGCAAGATGAATATTTAATTGCGTTAAAATGGCAGACAAGGACATGAGTTCAACACATTTAGGCCATTATATACAACAGCACACAACGCAATTAGTGTATGATTCAGCTCTGGTTAAAATCTAGAGGAGGCTTGACATTAACATCAGCAAGAACAGAACCAGACTTACAAAAAATATACATGATCATAATACAGATCTTGCAGTCATGGACCAACAAATCATTTCATGGAATATTTAATGTAAAAAGAGTAGATTATCCTGGTAGACAATATACTAAAATCAATTAATTAACATTCAGATTGCAATATCATTTAAGCAATAGGTGAGAGAGCCAGGTTTTTATTTGAAGCAGCCTTTGTAACATAGGATTTGTTTTTAGGCTTCTGACCAAAAAATAGGTATGTGCCATAAGTATTTTCTTCTAGACCTTTGTTAATAGAATAACCTTTAACAACCTGTTATACCAAGCTGCCTGTTTTATATATTTCTTTCATTTAAAAGATTTATTCCTTAGGCAAGGAAAATGAGATCCAGCTAGAAATTTTGAAAGGAAAATAATTATTTTCTTCAGCTGATTACTCTATTTAAAGGTATACAGCAAGGTTACAAACCCATTTCATTCGCAGGACTCCTTGTTTCTCTGGCCTCCCAATAGAACAAATTGCTACAGTACAACGACTAATAGCAAACTGTAACTTTTGAGTAGGAACTTACTACAACAAAGTGCGCTTCCCAAGCTCTAGATGTGGTTCCAATTGTCAAACTGTAATTCTGTAACAGACATAAATCATCATGAAAAACCCCACTCATCAGCAGAAGTCACAGAGGTACATAAAAAAGTAATTTTGTTAGCACTGATAACCCCACACAGTTCACCACCCAGTCAACCTCATTCCTTCACTGAATGTGTGTTCTGACCCATGTTAGTTTATTTTGTTAGTAAATCAAAAAGTGCAGCAAGGCCTTCCTGTGTAAACAGAAATGCAAATGCCATGCATAAGAAACAAATGTCCCCCATCAAGTTGGAAAGGTTGAGCACTTCTTATACACTATATCAACTGGATTAATTTACAGGATTACAGCCTCAGAAAACTGATATAGTAACTCTCACCTAGAGGTTTTCCCAGAGTCAGCAGAAGGCACCTCTGTGCAGAGGGCCATAGTAGACAATTCCTTAAGTCAGGATGTTTGCAACGAGCTGATTTACCAAGTCTGAGGGACAACCCCCCAAAACAAACTGGTTTTGAAGGGAAGAATATTGTCACTGATGTTCTTTTATCTTTACAGCTTGTCAAGAGAAAAATAAACTGTAGAACAGAAAGCAGAATAAAAAATGGGCATAAAACAGAAAGTATCTAATTCTGCCTCAGTAACAGATTTGTAGTCTAAGGGAAGAAGAAATTCAGAAAATTCAGCTGCAATTGCAGCTGACATACAAGTTATAAGATAGAATCCAACTGGAAATTTCAGAATAAAAAACAGCAATACATTATTTCTGACATAATCACAATAAAGTGATGCTTGTAACATTTTCAACAAAATATGTCAATGCTGCAGCTTGATATACCCTTAAACCACATCGGTTTAATTTTCAGTAGATTAAAAGAGGTATGAGAATTCCAAGATCAGAGGGGAGAAAAAAAAAATCAAATATGCTTTCAGTTGCTTGAAGTCAATTAAAAAGTGTAAATATCTCGGTATTTTAAAATGCAGGTATACAGCTTTTTGCTGAACTGAGCAACACATCTCACCTAGAAAAAGATACCTCAATTCACTTTTAGGAACATGAAAATCTAATCCTCACTACCTAATTACTCATTTTTCACCTCCCTGTCATGGAAAATGAAAGTGTTACTTCTTGCATCTAATCCTAAATTACACTTTCTATGCAAAAGCTTTTCTTAAAAAAAAAAAAAAAAAAAAGCCAGGCAACAAACTATGCCTCTCAAAAAGACGACAAAGCTCACCTGTAAGTTCTGACATCCCTCCCTCCTACACTCCATCCCTCTCCCTTTCTAGACAAATTCTGTTCAGTTGAAACTGAAGATTTTGGAGTCTTTCAGTTCAACAAGATGAAGCTTTCCAGAGGTGAAGCATGCAAAGGAAAAGGAGAAAGAAAATGCAGACTAATCATACATCAAGACAAATGATGTTCTGAATACATGTTACTGAAATTCTCATGGTAACTTCTCACCTACTTAGTAAACTTTATGTGGCATTTTTAAAACACTGGTTTTCTTATTCTGAGAGAGAAAAAAAGAACAAAACCTTGACCTTGTCCTTTGTCAGATCAAGGGAAAAATTAAAAAGAAAAAAAAAATAAGAAAGAAATTCCAAATTTAAGAGCCCACTTCAAATAAAAAACCCCACTTCTATCATTTTGAATGAATTCTTAAATTCATAACTACAGACAATACCACAGGCTTGGGTTGAAGCTGTGCCGCACTTAAAATCAGGAAGAGCCGGCAAACCCAATACTGGAAGACAGGGATCTCAGTGGCTCTGACAAGACCAAGAAAAAGTGAGAGGGATTAAACAAAGTTTTGGACTCAGATCTTGAAACTCCAAAGAAAAGCAACTTAAAGTGAACCAGAAGATAGGGTACAGAACAAACACAGCACTCTTCTTGTACAAGACACTGCTAACAGATTCCAGAAATTGACTTGGAGGCATAACATTGCAATATTCTGAAACTATCCAAAAATGCAACATTTCTTCTACAGGACTTCAAGAACCTTCTCATATCAAAGAACATTTACTAGATATTTCTACAAGAACCCTGGTCAGATCAGAATGGAGACCAGGTCTCCATTGATTCTTCTTCCACTGACATACCACTATCAAAAGTAGTAACTTTTAAAATGCATAATTCTTTACATGAGACATATTAGAAGTGATTAAGACTAAATAATGGCTGACATATCTGATCAGGCAGTCAGACCATCATGTAAAAACCTACTGAAAACCATCTTAGGATATGAATCACTAATCCACAATCTTACCCTACTGAAATTCAGTCAACAATGTAGCATTTGAGTTTTCTGGATTTACCTGTGCAGCTATCATCCTCCTGCAACTACTAAATACTAGGCTAGTGGTTTTTCTTTTGCTCACAAGCTTTTCTGAAGGACCTACTACGTAATTCCAAGACTAAATAAACTAGGCACACTGCTTGTGTAGGCAGCTGAGCCCAGCAGCTGGGTGAAGCGGTGCAGGAGTGGAGCCAGTGTGGTGCAAAGTCAAACTCCAGCAGACTCGGCATGGCACGAGATAAAACTTTGCTTTCTGTGTTAGCTGGGGCAGAAAAAAAAAACCAAAACCCACGTGTATTTCATACAAGCTTTTAAAAGAAGATTAATCCAACTCTTAAGCAATGAAGGGCTATTAAAGTACCTGTAACACCAGAAGAAAGAAAGAAATGGGGATGGAGAGAACCTTACTGAGTATTTCCCTGCATCACATACTGTGAATTTTTTATTTTCCTCTTGCATGGAAAAGGAAATATGTGTTCTCTCTCCCTGGTACTTGCAACAAAGACTATAAATGCACATAACTGTCTATGCATTAGCATTGCAAAATCCACTTCATAAATGGGTAGAAAATAGACAAAAATATGAAGTCACATGATGGATGCTTATTTTTTGGAAAATCCCCAGTGTTAGGAGCACACAGACTGTTGCAGGGCTAGGGAATCTTATCTATCTGTACAGGTATTTAGGTTGCTTCTGTCACCATTGGAACCAAATTCTTTTACAAAGATTGCTTCAGGATGAAGACCATGTGTCTGCAGAAAGAGGTTTAATGATCTGGCTTGTGCTTGGCATGTTAGTTCTAACTAAATTATTCCATTTTACAGCTAGGAAATAAACACACTGTAGGTGATGTTCAAATGTTTATCAGCGTGGCTGCATTCCGGATGTACAATGAGGATCGGCTTCCAGTGAATGGATCCTTCTATCCAGCAGTTTACTGAGTCTTAGGCAGATCTATCCAACTGCCTAGGCTTACTTTGAAAACTCTTCAAATTCCATTCATTCCTCCACCTAAATTTATATACAAGGAATTCTGCTTGCTCATCACAGGAATGAAGATGGTCATACACCAAGGGAAATTATCTGGCATATTCAGCAAAGGAAGAAACATTCCTCTTTCTCTTTTTCCTTTTTCTGAAGCCAAAGAACGCATCCCACACAAATCCCAGGTACTTGTTTTTTTCCAGCTTTGCCTGGTTTAAAAGGAAGAAATATAGCTGTAAGAGACAGCCATTTCTGGCTTGATTCCATTAACACAACTCCACATTCTGGCAATCCCCAGGAAAACTCACAGACAGCCAATGCAAATTTTGTGTTGCTTCCTTTCATCATTCCTTTGAAAGAAGGATTTAAGTAGACATATACTTCAAATTCAGTGCAATCAGCTTTCACAGTAGAATTCCAGAGAGGTTTTCACAGAGGTAGAGAGATAGGACATGCCAGCATTTGACATGTGGTTCTGCCAGCTAATATCCTTCAGATATTATTTCCCACAATCAAGTAAAAGACAACCAGGTGATACAAGTCTGTTGTTATGCAGCATTATTACTCAAATCCTCTGGGAAGCCGTCTCACAAAACACAATGATGTTGTCACTCCATCTCAGTGACAAAAAAACTTGTCCTGCACCAAAATGCCACCCACGTTAAAAAGTAACTGATCCACACATCTTACAGAATCATACCTTGCAGATTTTTGCCAAAGTCCCTCTGAGAAGTCTACTGAATTACTAGGAAAGTGTGTACTTCCACTTTTCTTCAACCACATGACAATTATAAGGAAGTCATTCCTTGCTATGGTAAATATTAAAGTATGCCACAACACTGAAAGAATGACATCATCTTTTTATTTAAAATTTAATGTAGTTGCTAGTGTGAATGCTCTTATAAACACATCAATATTACTTTAAATCTGACCATTATAGCATTACATTTATAAAGAAATTGCAGCTGTCACGTAAGTTAATACAGTTCATATTACTATCTTACCTATCATACCTTTCCCTTTCCTAACAGAAGAAACCTGGATACCAGTTTGTTTTTATTAAGCAATTCTGAGAAGCTAAGAAAAGCTTCTACTAAATCACATGCCTCAAAAACATTTGTTCCAACCTGTAGTAGCTGAGTAACATCACTTGGCTCAAGAAGCAGCAACATATTTGAAGAGTTCAAGCCCTTCACCTCACAAGTTGCACCACAGTTATTATGTTTAAAAAAAAAAAAAGAAAGAAGTTCTTTAATAAGTGAATATATAATTAGTTAATGAATCTCTCACTTAATAATCAGGGACTACAGCATAAAACTACACCGCAGTAAAACCACATGGGAGTTCCTGCTAGTCTTTGTTAGGAAACTGGGGTGACCTCTCATGATGGTGCAGGCAGTGCCCTTAAGCTGCTCTATTTCTTACAAGGAGAACAAAGAAATACCACAACTGTGCCTCTGATGGTCACAGAATACTGCAGTAAGCTCCATATTGCTGTGGTTGCCTATAAAAGGCTTAAACTGTTACCAAAACTAGTTCCTTTATGCCTTTTCTCAGTTACTGAGATGCATCAGGCAGCCTCAGAGGCCCTCCATTTCCAGAGTGGTATAGACAACAGAGCCAGACATGGCTTAAGCGCCATACACCTCTGAAACATACTACAGGTCTTTAGCAGAATACAGACTGGAGACAGAAAATGATACCAGGCTATCCTTACTTTGGTATAGGGAGAAATTCCAGGGTATAATTGTGTCAAACAAACACAATAAGAAGTTAAAATTCTTTCATTCACCTTGATAAAATGTGGTCATTTTACAGTTGAAATGTTATTTATTTACTAGTACCATGACACCAAACGAAACAAATTTATGTCACTTAAGTTTTATCAGGAAGTATAGGAATGTATATACACGTCTTGACTTTCCTTCTGTCATCCACACAAAGCCTCGTTTGAGTCAGATCAGGAAATTTAAACAAAAGCTTAGGTGAAATTCAGAAAACAAAACCAAAACTAATGCAGATTTGCAACATGAATCAAAAATCAGAAGAAAAAGATTCATCATTTCAGTTTAATTCCCATACTTCCTGGGGTCAGTCCACTGTCAGTATTTCTCCGATTCAGAGAAATACTTAAAAATCCATATTCCTGCTAAAGAAAGTCTGGTTATTATCTTGAATTAGAATCATCCTGTACACTTTCCACACAGCCATGTAGGAGGAAAAACCACTTTTAAAATATGCCTTTAATAATACAGCATGTAAATAGAGAAGTGAAAGTCAGACATAGTTCTCAAGACCATTCTAAATCTTGGGTCAGGTATTAAGTGGTATTCTCTCTTTACAGTCTGTCCACATTTTAAGTTCCTACAGTGGATTTTCCTCAGGTCTTCACAATTCCAAAAAGCAGGACGCATCCAAACATCTTCAGACTCTGAAAGGAAATGTAGCTCTGTCTCTCAAAACATCAGTCAGCCAACTCACAGGGTTATCAAGAAACTTCCCTGGTGGACCAACTATTTGCTACAGAGTTTCCTCAGCTGCCTTCTCACACATCCAATACAGACAAATTCCAGATGCAGAACACAGGACAAGACAGTACACGCACTAGACAAGTGATTTCATCCAGTAATAAAATCTTAAAGGTGGTATAAAATGTTTGGCAACCAATTTTGGAATCAAAAAATTTATATATAAAATGTTCACATGTAAATCCCAGAAAAGAAATGAACTACACATCCTAGCTAAAACCCCTTCACTACAAACAAGCTGTCCAGCTCAATACCAAAATAGCATTTGAGATCATATTCAGTATCTGTACTGCAGTGCAGTGCCTTAGAGAGGAAGGTACAAATGCTGCAATTTCAGCCACACCATCCCTCACATGAGCTGTTAAACAGTGGTCTCTTGTGCCAGTCCCTGGTGTATCTTCAAAAGTCCCATACTGACAAGTACAAGAAACACTTTTTAAAATAAACGAAGGATATCCAAAGTGGGTTTTGGCATTCTTTCATTCTAAAATTGCTTCTAATAGCCAAGATTGCTTTTGAGCATTTTCTTCAGTGCATTCTGCCAATCATATGTTTGATGACTGCAGCTACCAGAATCTCACATATTTTGATAAACCCCTTTAAAGATAAGCAGCACATGAAAAGCACTGAGGGATTTAAAAAAAAAAATTTCAACTTTCTTTTTTCTGTTCTGTTTCTCTGAGAGATTCACGTAATTCTCCTACTGTTTAGTTATTTATCTTACAATAATCTTCAGATCTTGTTTCTTCTGGTTCCTTTTGTGTCCTCTAATTCCACAGAATCTTCGTGTAGGATGGCATGTAAGCATATGACTTTTAGTCAGATTTAAAGTGGCACTCGTTTAAATGCTGCCATAATGAGGAATATGTGAAATAGAAGACTCTGAAATCACAAAACTGCTGTCCTTGAAATGTGAACACATAGCATTCCGCATTTCAAACTTCTCTGCCATAAACTTCATTCTTTTATTATCTCAAGTATAAAAACCCAGCACTGAGTGAATAAAATCTTTTGCATGTCAAACATGAATCCTAAGTAATGTCTAACTTTATTTCAAACTACTCTTCCAGTGTTGCAAAGCACACTTACACCTTCCACTGGCAGTCACACTCAGAACTATTAAATCCATGTAGAAAATAAGGCAGCACACAATACGTTCACACAAGCAAAACGTTCTGTTTTACTGCAAGCTAATTAAAAAATGAAAAAAAAAAAAAAAAAAAGGCATTAGAAGAGAGCACACATGGAACATCAGCATTCCAACCTTAAAAAAAAAAAAAAAAAAATTAAAAGAGATGGTGACTCCATGGGTCCTAGGGAACATGTGCTGCTCATGCTGATTATGCTTCTGATTCCTGACAGGCATGGTAGTCTTCACTGTCTCAGAAGACAGTGAAAAAGACCATAACCCTGTCAGCCCTACTTCAGTGTGTCCTGTTGGTGTCTCCTACCGCAAACAGCTAAAAGCAGGCCTCTAATTTAAGAAACTCCACAACTTCAGAAAACCCTACACACTGGCATCAGGAACATCACAAGATCAAACAGCTAAATTACGCATTTCTCATCACTTTTAGGTACATATTGCTCCTGAAAGTCAGGACACCTTTAACAAATACAACAGACAAATATAGGCAGTATTTTTTGAAAACCTGCAATCGGTTTTAATCCTCTCACCAGCTTGCCACCCCACTTCTTGCAAAGCCCTTCCCTTATGGGGATTCTGTGCCACAAAAAACAGTCCTTGCATGTACGTATTAAGGAAGGAGCCTATGCATTTAGGGGAAAATATTTTCTGTTTTCTTGTGGAACTTGGAATTATTTTCACTCTGGTCAAATTACATATCCTAAAAAAATTAAATAAAATAAAAACAAACAAAAAATAGGTAATTTCTGTATCAACAATAAAGGTTTTAGATTCTTGACTGTAAAGACTAAACAGTGAAAGTCTATTTTTCACATACCTTTGGTCTTTCTAGTATTTAAAAAAAAAACCCAAACACCTCTACAGGGAAGAGGCCCTCCCTGAACACATACCTAATAAACACATGGCAGGATACTTGTTCCCCTTCATTTCTCCTGCACAGTATGTGTGCATTCCATAGGAGAAGTCAGGAGAACGTATGCCCAAGCCTAAAAAAGGCCACGCATAATACAAGGTCATCTCCACCTGGAGCATTTGGCAAACAAATGAGGGAGATCCCTGTTTGCAGAAAAGCATGTAATTCACAGGACTAGAGAAGAGGTCCTTGAGGAGAACTGAACAGCACAGAGCTGAGCTCCAGTCTGTCCAAAGTTGTCTTAAACAAGGTAAGCTCTGACCCTTCCACAAATACAGGGCATTAATAGGTTGCGTTCACATCTCAGAAGTGATGTGTCAAACTCAAATCATTCCCAAAAGAAACAGAAATCCATCCCAGCAGGAGAATTTGCAGGAGACAGTGCTTAACGCCATTTTACCAAAACAAAACAAAAAGAGCAGCAAGTAAAGAAGATAAATCATTAGACATAAGAATGTGTGAAGAGGAGAGGAAGGAAAATCGAAATTTCCAATCAACATGTGGCAAAAATACAAATTCAGTTTGGTAGCTTAATGCAAATAAAGGGCACTTTTAATTGAGTAAAATCTCATGTGCATCTTTAAACATTAAAAAAATACAGTGTTTACATTCTAGGGTAAACTCTAAAGATTTTAGGAAGTTTATCAGGTCCTACCAAAAGAAGAAAATATGAAGAGCACTGTTTACATGTAGTAGGCCTACAGATGTCATCCTGAAAGTGTTCAAAGCACAGAATGATTTTTGCTTGCATACAGCGTTCTTTAAAAAAGTTCTAGTTTATCTACAAAACATTTACGAATCCATCTGTCCCTAATTAGTATTTTTAAAATAAATAACTAACAAGAAAAACTGCAGTAATTACCAGGGTAATATCAAATTTCCAGTGCTTTCTACCAATGGCATTCAGAAAGTTACACACATCTAATAGCTTTAGAGACCACTAATCCAAGCTTTCTAAAAATACATAGATGGAAGACTACATCAAAAAATATGTCTGAAGGCAGCTGACTTTTCCAAGTAATGCTCATAACTTCGACAAAGTGGAAGGAAGAGAAGAGTAAAAATCACTGCTTACATACCACTACAGATTATAGACTGAAAATTTCACAATAAACGCGTTTCTCAGGCCTTTTTGATTAAGCTACACGATAAGCCTCCCCCAAGCCTCAGTTTACCACATTGAAGGTCATTTTACCACCGGTACAACATTCTAAACATTTTTAAGTATTATCTAAGACTGGGTTTGCCAAATCTGTATTAAGCCTGACACACATTATCAGGAGTGCTGTTTTACATAACATGCTGCTGCTATCAGGTGCCAGAGTTTAACATTACTGTATATGTGCTGAGCTGTATTAGCATGCTCAATGCTTCTCCTTCCCTATTAAGCATTCAGATAACACGAACTAAGCTTAACACAAGCCTGCAGTAAGGCTGCCATTGTACAAGTCTTCCAAAAACCTTTACCAGTGACAAGTACTAATAAAAAAACTCTTGTAAACTGAGATGACAAATCATCTTTCACAGAAGTATTTTTCTGTTTTGTATTTAGGTGTTAGGCAACACTACAATACAAGTCACATAACGCTGATAGGAAAAAAAAGTTGCCAATCTTCATGCCAACGTTGCATAACAACTGTATTTCCTGTAAAAGCACATTTTCCAAGAATTCTCAAACAAACAAATGAATATTAAGGTGTACATCGGCTATTGTACGGTTTCTGATAGAAATAGAAGATGACTGAGATCCAGGATTCACAATGCTGCAAACAGCATATGAATACGTTTCACATATACTGTGTCTTTCTTTCCACCCCTCTTTAGATGTATTTTCTTTCAAGACATTGAACGTGAACATTTTCTAAATCAGACTGTACTAAATAAAAAGGAAGTTAAGCTTTATCCTACAGTCTCAGTGTTTTCAGCTCTACTTAACAAATGTCTCAGCAATTTTTCCTCAAACTGTGACACGGTTTGTGTACACCACCATTCAAAGATGCCTATCTGCAAAACTTGCTAGGATTGTGCATATAGACGGCACTTGGGAGATGGCCGAGAAGATAAATAAAAGCATTGCTTGAAGAAACATAATCCAGAAAAGCATTAGATGCAGCAGTCCCGATGCATTAATTAAAAGGAAGGAAGAAATGCTGTAGCGCCTTAACATGCTCTGGACCGAAGTAACGAAAGGATGCGCACGCCAGAAAAAGCCGTATTAGTCTGTGCCCAGCGAGGAGAACGCCTGCAAGTTAGCGGGAACCGCCGTGGGGAGGGGACAGGGTGAAAGAGGTGCTTCCCCCCCTCAAACCTATTTTTGCAAAGGGAGTGTGATTGCAGCTTTCGCGCTGGGGACGGCTCGGTGAGTATCTGCAGTACGCGAACACATCGGCGGCCGGGAAGGCAGCGCAGAGAGGTGCTGCTGGGGAGGCGCCTCTCGCCCCCGCCCGGCTGCCCGCCCCTCACCCTGCCCGGGGTGCCCCCGCCGGGGCAAGCACGGCCGCCTGCCCCTCCCGCTCATCCCGGCGCGGCCAGCAGAGAGGGCGGCCGGCTATCGCCCCCCGCCCGGGCACGGGGCCACACGCTGCCAGGTGGAGAGGGACGGGGCTCCGGACCCCGCTCTGAGCGCAGCCCCGGGGCGGCGAGGGCACCGCGCCCCCGCTGCCCCCGCCCGGCTCCCACCCCGGCCGGTCCGGGCGTCGCCCCCCACAGCCCCCGGCAGCCCCCGGCCCCGGCGCCTGCCCCGACACAGCGCGGAGATGAGTGAGGCGAGCGCGGCGCTTACAGTTCGCAGGAACTGGATCTCGTCCTCGCCCTCGCCCCCCTCGGCCATGGCTCCCCCTGTCTCTCCTTCTGCCGGGCGGTGCTCCCAGTGCCCGGGCGGGCGGCGGCGGTCGCTCTCCGCGGGTGGCGGCGGCGGCAGGAGGTTCACGGCCGCGCCGCACCGGGCTGGGGCAAGTGCGAGCCCGGCCCTGGCTGCGAGCGGGGTGCCGGTGCCCGTGCGCCTGCAGCAGGTTGACAGCGCTGCCCGGCTGCCTGTGCCTGCCGCGGGGAGAGGGATGCGATTAACCGGGGGAGGAGGGGAGGCGGAGCTCCCGGCCCCCCCCGCCGCTGCAGGTGATCCGCAGCCCGCTCCCTCCGCACTCCAAACGCGCCGCCCAGCGCCCCTTGCCGGCGGCCGCGGAGACTTGGCTGCCGCCCGGCGCGGGGCTCGGCTCGGGGGCGCTCCCGGGGCGGCGGGGCCGGGGCTGGTGTTCACCTCTCACGGCCCGAGCCTGGGGCTGCTTCAGCTCCTCCGGGAGGCACCGGGAAGGCTGGCCGGAGCCGTGCCCGCCTGGGCACGGCTGTCCCGCAGGAGTTAGATGTGATGTGCTGCATTGAGAGACACCTCAGGAGAGGGAGAATCAAACCGCTCTGCGCCAGTTTTTTTGCCAGCCGACTATAGTGTCGGGGAGAAGAGATGGAAGGTACAACATGGCTTCACTGGGTGTTGTACTTGAACCATCGTGTGAGTGAGCTTAACCCAGAGTGAATGTAAGGCTTTAAAATACCATTTCCTTGAAGGATAGCTACCATGCGTTTTCCATACGGTGAAGCCAAAGGTTGCCACGAAATGGCTCATCTTTCATGAGCATTCGTGCAGATCATACCTTACAAGGACACCTAAGTCCATCAGGGAGGATGCTTGGCATCCGGAAAGAAGTCTGGCAAGCCAGAGAACCGCCAGACTTCTAACAGCAACAGGACTCTGAAACAAGTATATGGCAGAGAGCCTCTGCTAATGCGATGCAATGGTCGTGTGGGGAGGACAACAGGGTATCTTAGAAAAGAGTAAAATTAACACTGGATCATTGACAGAGTGAAATGTGTGAGGGGTGTGTAACTGCAGAAGGCTTCTGAAGGACCCAAACTGGTAAACATAATGAAATCACAATTATTTGGTAAACAGACTGTGTGGCTAGCGTAAAAAAATACATGGAAGGTGTAGAGAAGCCATACCCATAATCTGTAGCTTTATGCTGTTCAAGGACATCATGAAAAAGTGCAGCACTGTGAGATTTTATCATTACTTCCAGCAGTGGAAAACCTGTTCTTCTGACAGGTTGGAAACTGCAAGAGCAGTCATGACCCGTAAGACCTCTAGAGCAAGTAATATACAAATATTTAATATACAGGTTCTGAAGATGAACTCCAGAGTTAAGCATTTCCTCTATAATTTCCTGGTTTCAGTTACTACTGACTTCAAGTGATTTTTACCTCTCAAGCTTACTACTGACTGAAAATATTTTTTTCTAGAATGATAAAATAGTTAAAGACATTTTTTGACATTGTTTGTTCATGTTCCATTCAAACCTCTTAAAGATCTCCAAATAATTTAGACTGAGAGTTATTTCTTGAAATAGACCCCAAATATGAAGGAAAGTCCTGAATTTGGATAAGTTTAAAAAATAAGGTTTCATTAAAATGCACTGAACAAATACCTTTTATCCTACTATGCTATCCCTTTCTCCTGCTTAGCACACAAGTCAGTTCCAGCACAACTATTTGTGAATGCGTTATTTTATATGGTTGTAAATCTCAATTCACATGGTCCAAGGTCTGGATCGTAGAACATCCAGGGTACTTTCCATAAGGCTTTGAAGATGAGTATCAGATTAGATGCCTTTTTTATTTGCTGCATGTAAAGCAAGGACATTATAGAGAAAATAAAGAAAAAAAATTATAAATAGTCCACTATTACATCAGTGCCTGAAACATTTTTTACAGTTTTCAGCACATTATGACATCATCGAAGTTGTTCCAAGAGCTGTGGAACTGATCATTACAGATTTGGAGCTCATAGTTAGACTCCTTGGTGTTTACAAAGATGGAAACTTCATCTGAAGCTTCTCCATGCTAGGGAACTAATATTTGTCTAACACAGTGATTTGTTGATGTCTAATATGAGTGAAATACATGCTGCAATTGTTCAGACACCAGAGAGTGTTATCTGCTATCTTGTTTACCCATGCATCTGTTCTAGTGAAATGGCTAGGAGCATGTATGATACTATTAACCTTCTGTTAAATTGTTGGAATTTTCCACTTAGTCCAAAAGATATTATGCAGTAACAGAGATGCATGCACCACACCTGGCTACATTAGATAATTTGCTTAGGAAGCAAAGTTAAAAACTAGTAAAGGTAAAAGATTCTTCCAGAAACTTTCTGAACAGGGTGGTAAAGGCCTAATGTAGATGGAAGTACAGCTTCTTGCTAAGTTACTCATCAAGGACAAATATTCATATGTGCAGTACACGTAGAATATTATACATACACATGTGCAAAACACATAATAAACATAGCTCCAGCATTTTAGCTGATGTGAGGTTTTAATCAGCAGTTATGCTTAATTGCATTGAATAATTAAAAACAACTGATTGGTTAAAATAATGGAAAATAATGGTTTAAAATGGAAATAACATGATAGTTTCTATCATACCAGGAAGTAATGTAAAGTTCACAGAATTGTTTTTTAGATGAACTAGTGGGAAAAGCAAAAGAATAAACATCCTCCATGGCTGATATTTACAGGTGGAATTCAGAAGTGCCTATTTTGTGAGGATGCGGAAGAACAGGGCTCCCTGCTCCAGGACTGCCAGCCCCAAGGTTCAAGATGCCAGTCAACCCCATAGCAATTAACTTTGTGTTCCCCACTGTTTTTTGCTAATTTTCAATCTATATTACATCTCATTATGTCCATTGTTTTCCACAAGTCTGAAGATTTTTATCACCGGCAACTGTTCTTTCCATAGAAAAAATGCAGAAAAGCACGGTTTCTACTTCTGCCAAAACAATCCTGTACTGATTTGTGAATTTAAAGGCCCCAACACAACCTCTGAAGATTTTTATCACTGGCAGCTGTTCTTTCCATAGAAAAAATGCAGAAAAGCACGGTTTCTACTTCTGCCAAAACAATCCTGGACTGATTTGTGAATTTAAAGGCTCCAACACAACCTCTGAAGATTAACAAAAAGTTTTCACAAGAAAATTGTCATTCCCTTCCAGCTCTAGTTTATGTTTTGTTAGCCATCTAGTTGTCTTATGACATACATGTAGTATGTCTACTTCTTTTTCACCCGATCTAGAAGCAGCTTTTCAAATTTTTGGTCCAGTTCTCCACCTAAGATGATCTGCTGCTTAATGTAGACCTTTTGTGGCCCTGTTCTTGTTATGTTCTTCTTAAAATCTCCCTTGAAATCTGCCCATGTCTGTGCATGTTTGTGATTGTCACTACCACAGATACTTAGTGCATTTTGCCTTTGCACAGTAAGGGCTTCTTGCTCCTGCAAGCCTAGTTTATCAAGGCAGCAGCGCTGTGAAGATCCATAATATGCCCTTAGAAATTTTCACAAAAAGAACAGGTTTCTTGGTGTGATGCAGAGGCAGTACAGCAGCACCAGTGTGACAGTGCTTCTGAGGTATCACAGCAGGATTCTGAACTGAACATAAATTGACACTGTTACAAGAATTGTAGCACTTTAATTTCATAAATTTTAATCACCTAAATTAAATATTAGAAGAAAATGCATAGGTAAGTTTGTATGCACACACTCAAAGTAATAATCTATGTGAAACAATGTTTGCTGTCTCTAATAATGACGAGTGTTGTGAATATTCAGTATTCAGTAACATGAAGGGAACTCCCAGGTGTTTCTTTGCTTTTTTCACAGCAGAATATACTACCACACTATTTTTTTTCTTGGAAGCACAGAATAAGATAATGCCAGTAGGAATGAAATGGGGTAGATACTTTCCTTTCTTCCTGGCACTGCTTTTTCTTATAGCATGTCAGACTTTTCAGCCAAATATCAGTCTTGCAAACATGTTATTCCGAATGGTGTAAAATTAGAAAGATTGCATCTCCTGTCACGTCATAAATCAACATCCTGTGGTCACTGAAATTGAGTCATTGTAAAATCTATGCCAGTTTAGGTCCCAAAGGTGACTCGGAAAGAATAAAGTTAGTAGACCCAATTCTGCACAGAATTTAAAAGATTCTATTGCAGATTAGCAGAGTTAAGTGAGAGTAATTATATCTAAGATCATGTAGTTGTATGCTTGCCATGATCACCCTGGAGTTCAATAATATACTGCATTTTCTTCAATTGCTCTTTATCCTGAACCGATAGAATACAGTATATGTTAATTACATGTCTGTCATTAGGTACATGTTCTTTACACTATATATAGCCTGTATGCAAGAATTTACGCAGGGATACAGTGTTACAATAAAATTTAGACAGTGAACTTTTTCCTTTTACAAAAACTTCCGTTCTGCAGCTACTGAGCTCGTGTCTAAGTGTAGTCTGGAATCATGGCTGTGCCAAAGTCTGGAAATCTACACTTCTCACCAAAGAACAAGAAACCATTATTGTCTGAAGCATCCTTCCTGGAAAAACCCAAAGATTTTAATTTCTCTTTTCATTATTTGATTGGAGACTGGGTGGGATTTTTAAAACTAAGAAGGAGCTATGGATTTTGTGGCTTATATTTTGGGGAAAAATTGTGTTTTCATGTTCCTGTCTCCTTTGAGTTTTTATTGCTCTTCTAATCTTTTTCTAATGTACTCTCTGATAAATTCACTGGAAGCTGTGGGGAGGCAAAAACCCAGAAGAAATAGTTTTTTGAAGGTGGATTTTTTCCCCTTAGGTCATTTTGGGGGGCAATAACATATTATGTTTCTAAATAATGTTGGTTTAAAGTAAAAGAGCACATTAAATAGCATCCCCAAAATAGAATTTCCTGGTTTTCTCAGTCTTGTAAGAGGTTATGTCATTATGTAACTATTTACATGTACTATATGGCTATAATGTATATAAGGATATATCAATCTCTCACACTTTTATGGATAAATTGAGATGTTTCTGATGCCTTCTTCAGCTTGCATTCTTGCAACTGAAATACCATCAGTTTTTAGCCAATGGGAAGGAATCAATAAGAAGGTAATTCTAATTTTGTTAATAATGTATGTTAACCATATGTCAGTCTCACAAATCAATGCTGTTGCAAATAGTTGGAGAAAATCAGCTCTTCACGGTTTTTCAAAATCTTTTAAAGTAAGATTCTAGATATTCCATGTTCCTGATTTATTCTGAATGAGTTAATTTCTGAGGACTTAAATAACTCCCTGGAAGAAAAACAGGGAAATCCTTCCTTCTTATTTCTATCCAGCAATCCACTGTATAATTTTCCAGTAAACTTATAATACCAGAAAATTTTCATCCCCTGTCCCTACCATGACAATCTTTGCTGTGAAGTTCAGTTGTGTGATATTTAATACCTCTGTTTCTAAAGCAACAGGCAGCTGTCTGAGAGAAATTTTAGTAGCCATAGCGCTACTCTGAAACTTGAGTAATGCAAATAATTGTTAAGAGATCGTCTACCTCAAAAAAAAACTTGCTTGAGAAGACATTCCTTTCACACTTTCATTTTCAAAAAATGGAATTTCAGTCATACAGCAGACTTGCATTTTTTATGAAGAGATAAAGAATATTTTTTCCTTGGCTGCTGAGACAACTAATCGTAGGTGGGGGAAGGATGAAGGTAGACAGCACAAACACTAGGAACAACATGAAATTTCTGCTAGAATGCATTACAGGTATTAATCAGATACTAGCTACCAAAAGTCAAAGTTTTTGGCAGGTTCTGGAGAAGTAAATAATTCTTTTGTCTTTAGAGACAATAAAAATAATATTCTTCTCTGGGGAAATATTTACATTACTTAAAATGCTTATAAATTAGTGATAAAAGAATTTGGTAATCAATGCAAAACTCAGTTGGATTGACCATTCTCCAAATGGATATCCTTTATGCCAGCAAGTGAAATGTATTTTTCTCATAAATATTATGTGAGGTGATGATGTAGTAGCCTGAAGAAGCTGCCAGAATAAAAGGTGGGGGAAAAGGAAACAAAGAAAAAGAAAAGGAAAACTTTCAAGGTCTTCCAATTATAAATATTGAACCTGTGTACCACAGTATCGTTACAGTAATATCTTAATTTTTACCTTCTGTCCGCCTTTCTAGTACACTTCTTCGAGTGCCTCATAACATAAAGCCCAAGATTTGAATATTCACACAAGACACGAAACACCATCCGGCACTTAAAACTAAAACTTAAGCTAATCATAATGCAAACATCTTATTTGAATTGTGATTATGACAACACAAGAGCAGGACTACAACTGTTACTAGGCAAACTATTCACTGTGAACAAATGATTAGAATCATTGAGTATGCTGAGTTGGAAGGATCATCCAAGTCCAACTCCTGGTCCTGCACAGGACACCCCAAGAGTCACACCCTGTGCCTGAGAGTTTTGTCCAAACACTGCTTGAGCTTATCAGGCTGGTGCTGTGACCACTTCCCTGGGGAGCCTGTTCCAGTGTCCCTCTGGGTGAAGAACCTAATTTAGCTTTTTTTGAGGCAAAAATTGTGTGCTAAGTGGTTCATGA
Organism: Eulacestoma nigropectus; assembly: GCA_013397775.1. Taxonomy (NCBI): domain Eukaryota; kingdom Metazoa; phylum Chordata; class Aves; order Passeriformes; genus Eulacestoma; species Eulacestoma nigropectus. The sequence goes on from VZTE01003592.1 coordinate 565,827, forward strand.
ATATATTTTTCATTCAGAATTGTTAACAAAAGATAGGGCCATAGTTTTCAGACTTATACACTTGGGTTTTGCCTGACAGCTTCTGTGATGTCTGTGGTGTCATGTAAGTGACAGAGTATTGTTTCTGCTGCCTCACGGGGTGACAGAGTCAGAAGGAGGAGCATCACATACCGTATGTAAGCACAAATAATCCTGGGCACATGCCAGTGCAGATAACTGAGATGCAGATGTTCCCCGCATACTCATAGGAGAAATCTGTAACAAGGCTACTTTTTCCCACCATTATTTCACAGGCCAGCATAAACATAGGCCCCCAGATTTCAAAGTTAATTATTAATTTCTTTAATATAGGATAATTACACAAGTTAAATAATTTTTCTTTATAATTATGATGAGTTTATTCCAGACTTCCTTTAAGTCATTCTAATGTCCTCTACATGAGCTATTCTGCCTGGAAAGGCATGCATGAGCTATAATTTCCTTTTGACATTAAAAGCCACAAACTAAACATCATTGCACTATTGCAGTGGAAAAAATGTTTGGCTCTTAACTCAAGATTAGTGTCTGTAGCCATTAAGAAGTGAAAGCTCCATGGAGGTAACAGAACCAAAACCACTGACATTACATTCCAGTCACAACAAGCACTTAGCTGTTGTAGATAAGGTATCTGGGAAATGATGTATAGTAAATAACCGACATTCAATTGTCCATTTCACTAATATGAAGGAAAATACTCATTAACACAATTGTAAAACAGTAACAAATAAATTAATTTATTGAAAAACAATAGTTATAATAAAGGAGTAACAGAATTCCTGAATTGGAGTCTTGTATCACACAGCAGGGATAAATCAAGACATTAACAGTACTTACGGCGTTCTTGCTAGAGCACAAAACTTATATTTGCTATGGTTCAGTTACTTATATAATTAAAAAGAAAACTGTTTTCTGAAGCTCTGTGAGGAAACTATATTACATAAATATTTAGTTTAGGTACCTAGTATCTCATGCCATAGCACTGATAAAATTCCTCACCTCCAGAAACTGGAAACAGCATCTGTTTGTGACTGTGCACTGAACAAAATAAGGACACATGCTGAAATGCATCTAAATCAAAATTTGTAGAGTATAATATGCTGAATTTTTAAAAGGAAGGATTTGGGAGTTTGTGTTGTTATTTTAAAGACAAGTACAGTTTGCTATGCTGAACTGGACCTAAAGACTGTGAGAGCTAGTTTCTAGTCAGCTTTTATGGCAAACAAGGAACTGATACAAATGGAACCGGTCTAGTTGTCCCCTCATTTTCAGTCACAAATTTTTGATCTTTGTTGAATATCTTTTTCACAATCTTTTGTACAGTTGATTTTTTAATGAGTTTTCCTATTGTGTAAAAAATTTTAATATAATCTTGCTTAAAAACCAATTACTCATGTTGGGTCCAACAATACACAAATCATTCATTGTTTCAAAAATATTTTCCACCTCTTGATTGGATCATTTTGTACCATCACTAAAATCTTAGATGTGACTATTCGGTATGTGGTAGAACTGTTCACATAATTTTCAGGAATGCTAGTTCCTTCCAGGCCTTATTCTTCCTGTTCAGTTCTCCCTCCTAGTTCATGGATTCTGCTGTACTTCTTGTAGCTCAGACTGATTCCATAGGCAAAGTTCCTTTACATTTCCCAGAACACGACATTTTAAAAAAACAACTCTATCATCTTTGTCAGTTGCATGGGTATTTCACCAAGTGACCAGTGAAGACGAACTGAACTGTTTCCTCTTTGCATCATCCCAAATTCTTAACTAAAGTGCTCCTGCTTTCCTGACAGCAGACACTAATTCTGTAGTCACTGAAAGAGAAAGACAATATCGGGTAATATATCAGGTATTTCCCATCTTTATTTTTGATTTTCTCTCTTTGATCTTAGTAGTATATGATATTAATCAATATTATAATATCATAGTATTATAGTGTCTTTTTACTCCTTTTAGTACACAGCTCTTTTTCAATAAACGTTATGCAGCCTGTTAAATATGTTTATATGACACTGCACTGTGTGCCTTATGATACAGCAAAATAATGACATAAAAACTATCCATGAAGTAACAACTGAAAATTGGTGTTAGTGAGTCACTCTGAGCAGTATGATTTTACTTCATTAAAAGCAAGGAAATCACTCTTACTCCACTTAGATGATCCACTTAAGATCATCTTCTCTTTGAGGTTACCAAGGTCATTTCAATAGCTTTGGAGATTTTATAACTCTAATTCAGTGGGGCTAACCTCCTGGTAATCACAGTGTGAAAAGGGCAGCTCAGGACAGGATGATTTGGTCTGAGTAGAGCAAGTGCTCTCACACCACGGGATGATTGAAGCATCACCCACTTTCAACATTTCTAACAGGCCAGCATACTCCTCAGCAAGGAAGGGAAACTGCTCTGCAGTGTCACCCACCTAGAAATTAGAGAAATCCATAAATGTACAGATATTATAAACCATATATAAGTAAATTTTCACTTGTCGTTTCAAGGCAGACATGGTTTCACTTGAAACACACAGCTTTACATTAAAGCAAAACCCCCAGGCTTTTCTGCATATAGTAAATGGGGATTTTAATTGTCCAATTAACATTTGCTTTTTTAGCAATACATCATTATTTCCAGCATTAACAGCAGCACTGCAGCTCAGATTTGTCTGACAACTCTGCCTAATCTGCTTATTAAACGTTTTTTAAAGGCTTGGTTCCATGGTTGCCTCTTAGCATGTATAGTCACCAGCAAAAAAGTGGGTGTAAAGCTCTCCCACAACAGACTGATAACATTTTACACACACATTATCCAGATGTATATCACTATAAAGCAGCAGAGAACAAGGTTTTTATGCTTTGGAACAATATTGGTAGATTTTGAGCTAACTGTTACAGGAAACTATCAAAAGGAGCTCATAAACAATTAACAATGGGACACTGATGTTTCTGCTGATTTAGCAGACAGCAACAATTTGTTGGTGATTCACTGCTTGTCTCCTAACAGAAACACATAATTTGGTAATCCATTTCAGTCCCTGCCTAATGATCCTAAAGGATAATGTTAACATTCTTCACCTGTCTTACCACACGGAATAGGTACAATGAGACTATACATATATACATAGGTAAGACTGTAGGTATACTCATCAGCAGTAAGTGAGGATGGAGATCTCAGTGCAAATAGAGCAGCACCAGCTGCAACATCCGCTCTGAATTAGACTTTAAGAATGACAGAACTAAGACTGCTTTTCTCCTGTTGCAGAAATGTGCTTTTATTACTGGTCAAGAAGACAGGCTTCTGTTTAGGCCACGTAGCAGGTCTTTCCTACTGACAGCTGAATTTATTTTTAATTAAGGCCAAGCAAGACCATAAGGGAGTGAAGTCTTTTAACATTTTTTGCCCAAATCGAGTAATACTAGCTTTAGAATCACTATTTTCTGCAGTGATATTGCTACTGCTTATAGTCCCTCCACTCCAGCTTGTATGACTAGTGGTTGGTTGTTGGGTTCTTTGGCTGTATTTTGATGTCAGATGGCTACAGGGGAAAGAACTGTGACTTTTGCATGCAGTGGCCCCTGCACTTTGGATCTGCTCTCAGAATTCATAAATATAATTGTTCGCAGGCAAGATAAAACATTCAAATGGAACATTAGTCCTAGCCAAGGACAATGGAGGCTATTTAATGGGTCTTGACATAAAGTTTTGCCATTCCAGTAGTTACATTGGTAGTTCCTCTCCCATTTAGTGTGATTCTTCATCGTCCTTTCAATGTTACTTTTGCAAGACATCGTGGTTCTGTTTCGACTGCAGGTTCCCACAGTCCCTGAAGCTCATTATCCTTCACTACTGGTGAAAGAAAGAAACAACCTAGGAATTAAATATATACTGGATTTCAAGGAGGTAGCTATTTGTAGTGATATGTCCATTCATTTATTTTCCTTTGTGGTGCATTCATAACCACCCCTTCTGAGCTCTGCCCATTCAAAGCGCAAGTGCAGCTGAAAAGTACTATTTAGTCCACTTGAACTAGCACAGAAAACTGGCTTTATAAAAAGAGCTGAGTTTATTTCTTTCATTGCATATGGCAAGATGCACAACTTTATTTTTGGCCAAACTAAAACCAAAATCCCTCAAATTTGCATAGCATACTTATGCCCCATGCTCCAAATAGTGGAGAGCAAAGTCTTAGACCATGCTTTCTGTCTGCTGCATTTAAAAAATGAATGTTAGAGGAGATTCCTGCATCTGGAAGACATCTTGGTCTCTGATTAGGGCTGGGAGAAATTTGCTATAAGCACATTTGACTTCTGTCTAAGATTATGTAACATTTTTTGGTATTGAATAAAGTTGTTCTTGCTAGTCAGAGGTACAAAATAAGTTTTATGAAGAATCCACAGTAGGACACTAACCAGGCAGATGTCCAAGTGGTTTGCTCATTCCCCAAACACTCAATGTGTTTTTTGTCTGTCAGATGACCAGGGAAGTATATTAAGTTTGAAAAAAAAAGAGGGACAAAAGTCTTTATTTGAATATGACAGTCTATAACATCTGGATTAAGAGTTTCAAACTATCCACTTGGTTTCACAGTGAAAATTAAAATGCTTTGACTCTTCTTAACTAGGAAAAAAAGGAAAAAAAATAAAACACATTATGCAGAACAGTAAAGGATTTTCCATTGCCTTTCCCTACAGTCTTTAGGTTTTTATAAGGGAAAATTTCACTTCGTGTGAAAGAGAGCACCAAAGTTACAGTCAGTCAAAATCAGTACTACTAAATCAGTTCTACTTCCTTGTAGCAAACCAGACCCACACAGCAAAAGGGAGAAAAGCATGGAAATTAGAAAGGAAACATGACTTCTATTCTATTTCAACTCACTTGCACTTGGAAAAAGACAGACCCAGCACATGGTCTTATCAGCCACTCCAAAACCTGGCAAACTCCGAGCAGCGTCTGATGACTACAATGCTGCTTTTAGCTGCCCTTTTAGTCATGGGTTCGTAGCAGGGAAACAAGGCATGCCACAGCCTTAATCAGCTAAGTCACACCTCCTAGGAAAACACCCACACACAAAGGTCAGAAAAAGACCTCTAAGAGGAGGGTAGAAAAGGAGATAGGAGGTGATGGTGAAACCCAGCTGTTGTACATTATATGGATTCCGTTTGGTGTCATGGATTTAGCTTAACTCAGGGAAATGATAACACCCTTCAGCCTCTCCTCAGTGGAGGTGGACAGAAGATCTGTCAGGATTAGATGACAACTGTCCATCAGCCTCATCTGTCCCTTACTTTCACTTCAACATTTGTAGGCCCAAAAAACCAAAGACGGGGGGAAAGATGGTGGATTTACTTACAATGTTTAATTATTTTAGAAAGATCAGTCAGTGATGTATTTTGATTTGTTTTTACACAGTGGAGTATTTTACATATTCTGCTTCCCTAATATTAAAAAAGAAGAAAGAAGTCGGTCTTAATCAGACATGGCAAAAGGAAGCAGATCATTAGAATTGTACTAAAGGAAACATTTCAGCCCAAGCTGAGATAACCATGTCATTTCCTTAAACCCTGCAACAGTCAGTAACTGCATTTTTCAAAGTACAAAAAGCCTATTTTTCTCAGTTTTCTTAGATTATCAGGTTTGCCCTTGAGCATACAAAAGTCACTAGTTTAAAGTCCAATTGGATTTGCCTTTGATTTGTTCTTGATCCCACAGAATCTTGACATAATAAAGATTAGATCTAGAGATAATAAAGATTTTCAGCCATCCCAGTATTATTGCCAGTTGCAGCTTCCTTAGTATTTTGCTGAGATTTATTTGTATCTATCAGCTTCCTTCAGGATATTACTTCATGTTAAAGAAACTGTATTGCAAATTTTAAAAACTAATTATCAATCCAAAATTATCTTTATTAATTTTTTTTGCTATTAATTCTTCTTAGTATGCTAAAAAATCATTTTAAGCATACATAATTTAAGATATTATTACTAAAGATTCTGCAGAATGCATATTAGATCTTGTTTCCATACAAAGGACCTGTTCCTACAACTCTTGTTCTTCTGGGTGGCTTTGTTATGATAAGACTGCAAAAACGAGACTTTTTTTATATGACAAATCAAAAGATTTGTTAACAAGTTTTTGACTCATATGCAACTGAAAAAAACCAGGGATCAATTCATGTGCAGAAACAATGGCTCAGCAACTGAACATGTGTCAAGAATAGACAAGTCATTTGCCTTTAAAAAACCTATATAAATACATGAGTCCCATCTTTTTGATCAGAATATGAATCACACAAACTGCATACTCCTGAAAAAGCCCTCTCACTACATTTAGTGGAATACATCCAATGTAGATTTCTCAGGGAGGCTGTGCTCCCATCTGTGCTGACATTAGCAGCAAAAAAATCTCTCTTCATGTGCTTGCTACCCATTTTCTAAAGTGAAATAGAAGTCACTCCATGACGGGGAAAAGGTAATGCGACAGCCACAAGCAGGTATGGAGCAGCAGGTTATGTTTGTGGGATGAAGGGATGTGCTCTGTGGGGAAATGAAGCAACAGGGCCTGGTCTGGGCCACTTGGAACCACACTGACCAGGAACACCACACCTGCCAGGTCTGTATCTCCTGGAGTGCTCAGCACAGCAGCAAGAAGTTCCTGCAAGCACTTTCACAGAGGTCCTTTCCACAGAGAAATCTACAATGACAAGGAAAGCAATTCTAGCCCTGGACACTCAGTACACCTGGGATTTGTTTTCGCGTGCCGTCCCAAACATACAGTGCTTGGACTGCAAAGTTTTGTTACAGGTGATTTAATTACACATGCAGTGTAAGTTGGAAGTACATAGATACACAGGACTGTAACAGAGCCATTGTCACTGAAAACAACCAATGCCAGAAGGGAAACACTTGGTATAGGAGCATCTATGAGAACACTGTTGCATAAACACACTTAATCCCATTACAACAAACAAGACTTTCAGCACAAGATGAGAGTTTCAGACATTGCACTGTCACGGGAGGAAGACCAAGAGACTCAAGAGGATATCAGCAATGCATTACTGACTTAAAAAAGCAGGGAGTTTATTAATTAAGTGCTTACAGGACTAAAGAAATTGAGATGCACTTCAGACTTCCAAGAACAGTAAAAAATAAAATCCCCACCACCTTGCCCATCAGGCCATCGGAAGCTGAGATGAGGTGGAGATTTCCTTTCTGATCCAAACTCTGGGGGCTTTATTTTTGTTTTGATCCTGCACATTCATATAAAACTCACTGTCCAACTATCTGATGTTTCTTGATACCACCATGAGTAGCAATTCAGCCTTGGCTAGCTACATATCTCCCATTTACCTAACAATGTTTTAGAAGAAGGAAATTATAGAATTTAAGTAGAGGAGTGAGAGGTAAATGTTTTGCTCATTATAAGAAAGACACTGGTGCAACATCCAGGAGCATACATCAGGAAAGTACCCATCCCCTAGGTCTGGACAGCACCACAGGCATTTCCAGTGGGGAGCAAAAGTTCCAAGCAAGATCAGGCTATAAAACCATTATGGCATAGTTCTGATCTAATAGATGACTCCTGAAATGTTCCAGTGAGATATGTGCTCCCTATGATAAGATAGCAACCCTTACACTATGACTATTATTTCACCTGGAGCAAACTGTTCATCTTGGCCAATGAATTGTCATCTTACCCCCGTCTGCTGTTAATTCTATCTTTGCTTTTCTTTAGGGCACAGAAAGAACGTCACACCGTCCATTATACTGTTTTGCAGAAAGACAAACAAAAACTTTTAAGAAAACCACACACACAAAAGAATAGGCTTTTGTTCCATGAGTTTGCACCACAGTTTTTATAATGAGTTACAATTTGCTGTTCAACTTACGGTTCCTAGAGTATATCCATTGGCTGGAGAATAAACAGTAAATCCTCTTGGTGTCAGCCATCATGTTCTCTCATTCCTTGAGCTACCAGAGAGATAAAAATGTCTTGTAACAACAAACCACATATAAGAAAACATTGTAAGAAGTCAGTCCATGTCTGTGCCTTGTGCTTAAGTTCTTATGCATCAGTGCCAATTGAAAGCAACATATCAGTATTCTCAGACAGTCATATTTAATAATAGTAGATTGTGTTATAGAATCTAATGCACTAAGGCCTGATCCTAGGAAAATGCTGCTGTCTAGAAGAGTCAATTGCTGCCTTGCAAGTTCTGTGTAACCTCTCCTATTTTTTGTTTCCCCTCAACACTAGCATCCAAGCATCTCTGAGAGAAGCCATAAGCTTCTGAATAACATTTGTTATATTCAGCTCATTTGAGAGAATTTTTAACTTTCCTCCTCTCTCCATGGGTCAAATAGCACATGATATTACTCTGAATGGTTTTGACACTTTTTAAATCCAAACTTTTATTTAAGGGATTGAGTGTGCCATACACCTGGAGTGAGAAATTTTTCCTTGTACATCAGCCCCTGCCTCCTGGAAAATTCATATCAGAAAATCAGATGTGAGACAAGGACAAGAAAATATTTGAAGATAACACTAATCTCTTAAGGTCATATTTTAGGGAAAACCTAAATAACAAGTTTTCAAATAACAAAATATTTTATGAATTAGGAAAGTTGTAGTCCTATTTGATCAAAGATCAACTTAAAAACCAGTTTACATAGGTGATGTAATTATGTAGTGCTTAACGACCAAGCCAGGAGGAAGTTCCTTGCCCCAACAAACTCTAATGGTTGTTCTTAGTGTGTGCATCATAGGAAGCAACAGTAGAGCCTGATGCTTAAAGAAGTTGTTGGAGCAAAAGGTATTTGACAGCAGGAAAGTGTGAAACTGTGACTCGTTTGACCATGGAGATGTACACTACGGGCCAGAGGAGGAGCAGTAGGGCCAGAGAGACACCAAAACAGTGGAAGAGATAAAAGTGCATAAAAGAAGGTTTGATAATTTCAAAGGGTAAGGAAATCACAGAAGCTTACATCTGAACACATATTTTGCTTGCAGGATGAGTTTCATTGTACAGATGGTTACTATTTCATCTCAAAGACCATTACACTGTACATGCTGGCTTCTGCTCAACAAATATGTTCTGTTTCTTTCCTACTCCCATGAATTTCCCATTTTTCTTTAATATGAATTTTAAGACATTGGAGCTTACATAGTCCCAGCCACAGGTCCAAAATTACAGCTGAAATGTAGCTCCAAGCTGTTCTCTGGCCCTCCTCCACCCAGGGAGAGCTCTGGCTAAGTACAGAGCTATAAAATTTCCTTTAGGTGACCAGAAGGCTTGTATATTTGTGTGCCTCCTGACTGGTAATCTTCTCCAGACACTCATACATGTATTTAGGGATGGCAGTAGACAAAGAACGAAGAGTTGAAATCTAAAAGTCTGCTGTGTAACTGACGGAATGTTTCCCTCTCAGTCTGGTCTTCTCTTTCCCTTTCAGTGTTACATAAAACAACCTTATAGGTTTGATTGCGTTTAGTTGTCAGCTATAGTGGATATTTTTAGCACAAAAATTTCAACACTATCTTGAAACAGTGTTAAGCTAAGGACAGCCAGTGACATGAACAAGTGTAACTTGACCCTATTTTTCTAAACAATATAGATACTGAAACAGTTAATCTCTCATGCTGTATCTATGTTTTCAAACCAAAACTGCCAAGAGGAAAGGAATGAAGTAAACATCTTTGAGTATACAAATACTGTAGAGAAGATGGCAGATGACAAGTTTCTTAAAAGGTTTTAAGAAATCCAGACCTGGAAAAATATCATCTCCTAAATTACCTCCTTATCTGTGACTACTTCTGTGTTTGTCTCAAGTAGCATTTGTCTTCTTCTCATATTCACATGCAATTTGCTGACTTTTGGTAAAAGAAAATATGTTATTTCACATTGACCCTATAACAGAAAGACACACTTAAAAGAATCACAATAATACACTAATGCTCCCCAGACTTCTGGCAAGCTTTACAAAGATGCTGGAACCCAGACAGGTACATCCTGTGTGACAGTGATGCCTACACTTGAATTTTTGATAAAATTTAAGCCATGTAAAAAAATAACTTTAGTTCTATGCTGCCCTTCACAGTCACCTGAGCCAAAGCAGCTCTCTGAGAACAAGCTGCAGGAGATAGAGATCCTTTCTTTTTAAGAGCTCCCTACAACTGGCTGAATGACAACAGTTTTTGTTTCTAGCTGGAGAATGGATGAAGACTGACAGAGAAAATCTTCATCTCTAAGGAGATGTACTCTTTTCCTTTACGGAAGAAAATTTAGTCCAGTTAAAAGAAACCTTTCAGTGCAAAGCAGACTTACTTCCTTCAGTAATATTATTCAGTATTTAAATAACCAGTTTAACAAGAACACAAAGACCTAATTTCAGAACTGGATATCAGGTGGATATGCAATTAACAGCCTGAAGGGAATTACTGTCTGAGCCTATTTAAATGACAGTTGTTATTAAGATGTTTGACTGTCCTGTTTCTTTCCTATTTGGACTTATTAACAGCCCCATATATCAGTGATTCTATCTAGGTAAAGGGCTATCAAAGTGTTCCTTTCCATTTTCAAAATGTACTTTCTAGGGTTGTCCCTCTGAAGCTTCATATAGCCATGTAAAATTTTTGCTTACATAGCTTTAGCATTTTTATACCAATTGCTGTTTCAGATTGCCTGTTTTGTTCTCCCACTCAATATAAATATTTATTCATTATCCAAGATTAAATTCTACCTGCAAATGTCATTGATTTTTAGCTTTTAGCACCTTTGGTTTTGTTTCTGATATGTCAGTGGTACGCACATCTATATCACCACATGCTGAAAAACTGATTAGTATACTCCTTTTATAGCAAGAATTGCATCTAGTTGAACAGGTATTTTTGGTGACTGGTTTCAAAATTATACTAGATATCATTTTGATTGGAAATAGTAACTTGTCACATACTGAAGCAAGAACCATGTTTCTCTAAAACTGAGAAGGTGGCTGGCTATACATTCGGCTTTGATATTAAATCCTGTCTAGTTAGCCTTCAGAGTAATTTTCCTAAACTTGAAGGGCTATATGAGAAGAGGAATGCCAAGTTTCCTAGGCAGAATATTCAGCACTTTTAGCCTATCATGTTTTGATTTTTAAAAGATTTTTTTTTGTAATAATTGGCCAAAGTGAGGGCTCTGTGTTTGATTTACTGTTAGACGGTTTAATTATATAGTACTGTAGAGACAGACTTGAACAGTAAAGATGCCTAGTCTTCAAAATTTGTTGAAGACAGCACAATTACAGCCATACACTCATCAAGACAGAACTTCAGATTTTTTTGGATTGTATGCCCTGTCTCTGACTTTCCAACTACTGATGAATAATTGCATAGTGGGAAGCCCCTGCAAATCTAAATTCGTAAGGAAAAAGCTCATTGCTTTAGTTCTCAAAAGCTAACTTCAGCATATTAAGTTTTGCCTCCCAGTAAACTTAAGTGAAGCCTCCTTAAACCTCTATGAGTCTAAGAGTTTCTCCTCTTATATCTCTATAAATATTATTCAGAGGTCTCAGAGTGATCCTAAACAGATTCTGATGACAGAAAAAGCTAGGAAGAAATGCCTCTAGTGTTTTCCCTGGTCTTGCCTTTCTATCAGAGCACAACTCAGCAAGAATATATTGAAGAATGGAATTGCAAAATTCAGGGAGGGGAAAACTGTAGCCAGAGGTTTTCAGCTGTGTCGTTGTCTGCAAGCACATGAGAAGAATCATGCTATCTATAGATAATAGGTATTTCTGAAACAAAATCAAGCACCATCTAAAGACAGATATTTTAATCCTACAGCCTACATGGCTTTCTAAGAAATATGCAATTTAAATCAGAGGTAAAGGTATTATGCAGAGTTAACTGATAAGGTTCTCTAATCTTCTTCTGTAAAAGAGATTAGAGTAAGTGATGATTTTAATAGTCTCTTCTGAGCTTAAAAACCATGAAAGCCTTGCTCTGCCTTTTTTTTTTTCCCCAGAGCTGATCATCAAGAGTGCAGTGCCCCTTGACATTTTTGGACAAGTCCCAAAATAATACAGACACTGCACAGATTTTTCAAAACTTAGAACATTAGCTAAAACTTTTGAGAAAAAGAAAATGTTGAAAAACTAGCCCCTCAGAAAGTTTAGGTAATTGGATGTGTGTATTAACAAGATTTTTCGTGCACAGCATTTATCTGTTCTTACTGCACTTGCTGTTTTGCTAGCTCCTAGTTTGTCCATCATGCTGGCAATGCTCATGTAAACTTGTTCTGCAGCAGCTCAGTTTTTATCTGGTCTTTGCAGCTTGGGGGGCTGGGAATGCTTCTCTATTTACTTCTCTCCTAAAAAACCACAGAGCCTCTTCTAGCACATAGAAACTATTAGAGTGATGAATTATCCATTCCCTCTGCTCCCAGATGTAACCATCTCAGTTACTCCTACAACTAAATATTTGTTGTCATCTCACATTTGTAAGTATTCTACTGTGGCCAAAAGTAGCAAAGCAGCAACACATAAATCAAAAGTTTTAATTTTCCATTCCATATGCCACAGTCTGCTAGAAGATCCAAAACAGACTGAAGTAGCTGTAAAGAAACACAGACCTTACAGCTGTGTGTACGAGAGAGCAAATGCAGTCTTTTACCAGACCAGTTAATATTGTGTAGACCTTTTATAACGATTATTTGCTTAGAGCTTTTAGTGTCTCATTTTTACTGTGCTGAATGGAAGAGCAGTTCAGCTGCTGTCCTGAATCCATCTCCAAATAAGTATTTTTCTTTCCATAGCCCATCCAGGGAACTGAGCACAGCCACATTCCTAAATTAGGCGCCCGTAGGCAACGTGACTGCCCTGTGCTCAGCACAGCACACGCTGCCATCCACAGCCAAGGCAGCCTTTTGCCATTTGGAGCAGACAGCAAAGCACATTCTCCCAGCAGGCTTCTCTCATGCGCTTGCAGAGTTTAGCACTCAGAAGAAACCTGTGCGAACAACATGGATCTGCCAGAAAGTGCTCTATGGCTTTTGCCTTACATGGCCAGCTGGGAGCCCAAGGAAACTTCATCTCTAGGGATAGTACAAGGTCCGGGTGCTGCAGTAGGCTTAGGGAGCATCAAAGCATGGTGCCTGCACTTACCTATTTATCCTAAGACACACAGCTCCAGGAGAATGGAGAATGTCTGGGATAACGTCACTGTGCTGTAAAACCACTCTTCTCCCAGCTCTCAGCTCTGCCAGCAGCACATGATGACATATGAGGGGAAGCTTCAGGCTTGAGGAGAAAGAGCCCAGATCAGACAGCAGCATGAAGAAGGTGAAAATACAGGAAAAGGGATAGTAGGATTTAGGACCACAGACTAATATTTTACAAGGCATGTGTTGTGCTGTGCTGCTCTTTCAGCAGTAGACCTGTGAGCAGTTGTAGAGCTCCACTCTAGGCTCTGTCTATATTCCAATTTCAGCCCCACAGTCTTCCCTTAGTACATTTCTGTCGTGAGGAAATCCGTAAAAGGGAGATACTCCATGTTTCAGGCAGCCTGGTGAGGCTGGAGGAGTGTAGGATGATGGGGTGTAGGGTGTGGGGATCAGTCTGGATACAGCCCCTCTGTCACCTCTCTCTTGCCCTGAGCCTGCCTTCAGCCTGCCCTCCTCAGGATCCCCTGCATGTCTCTGTGTATGACGAGGAGGGAACCCTGCTCTTTGCATGACCTGTGGAGTAAGGACAGAAACCCACTGAGAGTCATCCTCCCAGCCCTCAAAACTATCAGAAAGAGCAGCAGATGCTGCCTGGGGAAGGGATTCCCCTAGCAGCAGCCCAAACATTCTCCACTGTCCAGGAAAATTTAAGCCTTGAGATGGCCCCCCTGTCCTTTTAACCTCTGTCTCCTCCTCTAAGAATTTCCTTCCTTCCCACACAGTAAGTAAGATTGATGGACTTTTTTTGCCATGTGCCAAATGGACACTTTTTTTTTTAATGAACAAATTAAAATGTCAGTTACATGGACTTACATGAGAGATTTAGTTATTTCGCCCTTTTATTTGGGTGCCATTTGTGCTTTTCTCCCTTTGCTGCTGTTGGGGAGAGGGTCAGGGAAGTGGTGTGAAATGATTGGCTTTTTACTATACCCCAAAGCACATTGTCTAGGGTTCCTTCTAATTGTTTCTAGAAAGTTATTCTGCATCTCAAACCCTTATGGTTTGTCTCCATGGCTGGGAGTTTTGGATTGACCTTTAGTAAGTGAGCAGAGAGATATTTTGGGGTAGTAGTCCTTTGGTCTGGCCACAAATAAGTAAAATATAGATAAAATAAGGAGAAAAAGGGACAAATTTTTTGCCTAAAATTAAGTGTTGACAGAGCCACCACAACGCACCATCCCAGTTACAAGTTTCAGATTTTGACCATATTATGTCACTTCTCTATAGCACAACAGAGATTTCACTGTGACTCTTGCAGAATAATTGCAGATAAAAAGACTGATATCTTTCAGTAAATTAGTTATGTTAGAAAATCCTTAGAATGTCAGCGCTTGATGACTTGTTTATCAGGTAGTTACCGGAGTGTGAAAAAATAAAGGTCTATCTTTCATTTCCTGTTTGATCTACAGGCTCCTGCAGGCCTAGTTCTGCAAGATGGGGAGGAGGAGGCGGATTCCTCCTTGACACAGCCTGGGAGACAGACCCCTGACTGCAGCCATAGCTGCACCAGGAAAGCAGCACCGGTCTTGGCAAAGCTTCTTTGTGCCATACCGAGCAATTTTCTTATGCTGTTGTGTAAAGCAGAGCCCCTCCACAGCTGGTGTTTGCTAGCTCACAAAAACATGATACAGCTATTTAAGACAAGGGTTACGGAGTCATATGCTGAATGTGGGAAGGATGTAGCTGTCCCCATTGAAATATGGCTGCTGCTAACATTTCGGCTCTTGTGAAAATCGCTGTGCTCCTGCACTCTTTCATGACCACATTTGGGCAGGACTTCATTTTAGATCTTATCAAGAAGTCTTTCTTCCCACAAGAAAAGATTTTCCAAAACTGTCAAGACTTTTGTTTCTGCATTTACTCCTTCAAATAGTTCAGAGATTCTGAAGGCTTTCATTTTCAGTGCTTAGAATAAGTGCAACACAACAAAGTTTTGCCAGTCTAAAATATTTATTTACACAGTGCTTCTTGCTGTTATAGCTTATAGCCCTGCATGGGTATTTTTACTATGCTTTTTAATTCTTAGCAATGCCGTAACTTAAAACACGGTCCTTGGATGTGAGTGGTTCAATACTGAATAAACAAACTTGAGCAATAAGAATCTAAGTCAATTAGCCTTTTAGTCAAAGAAAAGTGTATGTCTGAACTGTGGACTTTTCAGCCAGATCTCATTACCACACTTTTCAAGTAAGCATTTCTGAATAGTTTAAACACCACCAGCAAACCAAGAACATGAACACTGGCAGGGTAAGCTACGTGTCCTGTCAGTAGCATTATACCTTCCAGCTGAAAACATGATGGCTTCTTTTGCCCTTTCTCCCACATTTATAACCTCAATTGCTGTGAAGTCAGGGCTGCCATTTAGCAAACTACTTGAGCTATGCTTTAACGTGTATTTAAGATGACACTCACTCCTACAAAATAAAAGCAGTCCTCACACCTTGCCCACCTTTCTCTCTGCATCTCTCTTGGACATTCACAGTAAACAGCCGGATAGTGAAACAAGCCAGTGTTATTTAGGTGCTTTGGCTTCCCAGGCAGTGTGGGGAGAGGGTCAGAGTTGCAGCCACTAAGGTGGCTGAGGCACCTTCCTGCAGCCACAAGCACTGGAGCCAGCAGGGATGAGTGCAGAGGCTGGGGACGGGGCCAGGCAATGACAGCACCAGCTCCCAGGCAGGAACACCACCAGTAGGTCACTGGCAGGCTTCCACTTCAAACAGCCCTCTGTGCATTAGTGCAGTCTAAATAGGCACTTGGCAAGCCTCACATCACCTCATACGAGAGCATCTCACTCTTTAATGTCACCATTAATTCTGTACTAAGCGCATCCCATTTCAAGTAGGAAACAATAAAGAAAGGCAAAACTCTTGAGGCAACAGTGCGGAGAAGCCTCAAGAGTTGTGGCTCCAGAGGACAGACCTTGCTGACAACTCCAGTGCTTTCAATAGGATTACTACAAGGCAGTGAAAATCAGAAAAATCTGAGTAGAAGTAGTCAAAAAAGATTATAAATCTGAACACAATCTGATGCAACTCAGTACCATGTTAAGTATTAGAAGTAAATCAAGTAATCTTAAAACCCCTAGAAGTTTGTCTTCATTACTCAAGAATAAAACTTCAGGTCAGCCTTTCACAGAATTCCATCATGAGTCACTGTGTTGCAGGAGACATGAATATGCCCAATTTTAAGAAAGAAAAAATATAAGTGATTTTAAACTGTGTGCAAAGAACCTACTAAACTACTATGGTAATGACATGCATGGGAATTAAAATATGCAATCTCAAAAACAGAAGTTTTGGAAACAAAGGGACTCAAATTGCATTTCTCTGAATTGACTACTAAAATAATAAAAAGGGGTACAGATAACACCATTCAAATGATATCTGTGTTAAAAAGGTGCTTCTCCTCACGATTTATCTGTGGATATCTCAAAACCTTTATTTCTAGTCAGGTAGGAAGAGGTTCAAACTGCTTATCAGACTTCCACATGCACAGTACCTGTATTTATTTTATTGCTTACTCTCTGGTGTGCTGATGCCCAGCAGCTTCTCAAACGTGTACCTGACAACATAGTGCTTCCTATAAATTTGTAATATTTATTGCAACATCAAGAATGATGAAAGAAAAAAATATACAGTTGCTGACAGCACAAGCCAAACCTATTTGGTTGATGGATGATAAGAATTCCTCAGTAAGAAGCTTGATAAAAAGTTTATATTGTTCTTCCCATACGAATGATGTCTCTCAGTAATTATCCATTCTTATATGGCATTTGGATGCTTTACATAATCAAAAGTTGTAAGACTAATTTCCCACTCCAGTAGAAAAATTAATCATTCCACTTAACATTTCTGTTGCAGAAGAGGCTGGTGTTCTCTATTTCACATTCAACAAAGAATACAATTCCTCACAAAGCATGGGAAGAACTGTGCTTAGCTATACTCAAAAGGCATATCGTGTAAAAGCTGTAAACTCTCAAGCTGAATATAGGATTCTCACTTTTCTAAAGAATATTCATGCTGAGCCACACAAGCATTGATGATTAACTACACCGTGCTCCTCCAGCTCTCCTTTATGGAGCATAAGGCTGTGCTTGCAGGATGGCACTCCTGCTAAATATATAGTTATGGAACAAAATCCAATCTGTGTGTTCACGATCCTTACCTCATCTGCTTACATATATACGGTCTAGTTATCTCTCTGAAGGCATGAAGTATTTTATGCTTATACATAATTTTTTCCATCAAAAAGTTATTTCTTAAAACTATTTTTAGTAGTTTTAAGAAATAAAACAATAATTAATACAAAAATTAAGTATTTTAATTTTTGTAGTTTGAAAATACAACAAGCTCAGCAATGGTTTTTGTCTAATAATCTAACATCCACTGCTCATGCATTCTAGAATTTTAAAAAGTATGTAGGAGATTTCACATTTTGGGATCAGTAAGAATTTTGCTGGCTAATAAAGCACAACCTTGAGTACAGTATATTTGGCTTCTACGGGGTAACTGGGTAACTGCATTTAACAACATTTCATTTTACTGGGAAAAGGCAGCATGGTTGCTCTCTTACCAACAGAATATATTTTAAAGTCAGACCAATTGCATTCTAAGATGGATCAGGATTATATTACAAATTGGAGTTCAGCCAATCCTCGAGTTTTGACTGAAGGATCAAAAGATTACAGGGACTACATTATCTACAGTTTTTCATTAAGGAGTCATATCCTTTGGTTTTAAAAAAACCTTCTTGGGGCTCAAATTGGAACACAAATTACAGGCTGGTAAGTCATATCTCAAGTGCTCTGTCTCATGGTTATCTAGCTGTCAATTCTGCAATCTTATAAGTAGTGGTATCTTCCGCACTGTGCTGCACTACTTGCTTCTACAGGCAATACTTTCATGCACTGTTGCAGCTACTGTGTCGCAAAAGCTGGTCAGGAATCCCAAGAATTGAGAATAAAATTTACACAAACTACTAGAAGAAAGCAATCTGCTTTTTGTGCTGACAATTTTCCACAGTAGCTTCATAGTAAATCAAGAGGTGACATATGGGAACTGGATTTCACTGATCCCTAGCCATCAGACAGGATGAGTCTACATCATTCTCCAAGTGCACACTTGGCTCTCCTCCCTGCATACACTTGGGCATAGGGCCATGCTGAACCTGAGTGCACCAGAAACTTGATGCATCCTGCAGTCTACACTCAGCCCATTTCCCCTTGCCGCAGTGTTGCCGGGCAAACGCTGACCAATTTGCACTCACCAGGCTGAAGCAAAATCTTGTTGTTCGTGGGTTCTTTTGTTTGTTTGATATTTTTTAATTGGCTGAAAACAGAAGTGCTGAGGGTGCAACCAGGCTGACTCCTGTTCTTACCTCTGCCATCAGAATGGTTCCAAAGAATGTTAATCAATATAGGCATAGGTGTTTTATATAGGTAAATACTGGCTCATCATTACCAGTAGCAGTCTAGGAATGATTTATTTAAAATATTCCCTTGCAAAGACAACTATTACAGTTCCATGTATATTACCTGAGTGCAGGCAAAGAGTGTAACAGTTAATGGAAATACTAACTGGACTCAACTACCACAGACTAGCCCGGAGATTAGCATTTAAATTTATAGTTGTTTGCTGTTGGGGTCTTTGTGGGTTTTTTTTGTTGGTTTGTTTGAGTTTTTTCGTCCAAAACACGCAACTATTTAAATATGTAGAAGTAGAAGCCCTAATGACTGCAGTCTTCAAAAAATAATTAAAAAACATGTCAGAACTCCCCACCGTATTGTGGAAAACTGAACCCAGAAAGTGGCTATTGTGGCTATGAAGGATGGAAATGTATCTCTCAGTCACGAATCCAGTGACAGGTTACGTTCTTTAATCCAAAACATTTCCCTACTTATGTGGCTGTTTCCAGGAACTGACAAAGCAGATGATGACTGGAGGACCAGTCAGCTGTACTGGGTAGAACTAGCAGATGACCAAAACAAGTATACTTGAATAAAGTGCCTAAAAGCTCAATACCAGTTTTGGACAAATCTCACTTTTGATAACATGGGGTTTTCAGCCCTTGAACAGCAATCTGTGCAGGTACCTGCTATCCTTTATTCAGAGCTGAGAAAGAATCCTGAAAGGCTGCATGCCTCTCCCCAAACCTCAGGAGTTACTGTCAGTGCTGCCAGAGGCTACTGCAAGGCATGTGCCTTTCAAATTTGCTTACACCAAAGGTGGGGAAAGGGGTAGTGAAAATTCTCTGTCCTCAGCTCATACCAACCTTCAGCAAAGGCATTCTGCTTGCTCCAAGGGGGAGTGAGACCCAACACAATGAGTAGGCAGCATTCCCAGAGCAGCTGTAATTGTAATATTTACATAGAAATATCAAACATTATAGCATGAAGTTTGGTCAGGGGAGGCTTAGGTTCGATATCAGGAAAAGGATCTTCATCCAGAGGGTGGCTGGGCACTGGAACAAGTTCTCCAGGGAAGTGGTCACAGCATCAAGCCTGAGAGAGTTCAAGACATGTCTGGACAATTCTCCCAGGCACATGGTGTGGTTCCTGGGGTGTCCTGCACAGAGGCAGGAGTTGGACTCAAAGATTCTGATGGGTCCCTTCCAACTCAGTATATTCAATGATTCTATGATTCTATGATTAAATAATGGCTTTTTCCCAATACTCATCAATGCAATAGATGTACTCCTTACAGCAAGGGAAAATATCTTCCACCACAGATACTAAAAAGCTTGTAATGTTTGTGGCATAGACATATGAAGTGCCTCAGTTTCTGCTTCAGAGGAAATAGCCATGCAGCCGCACCCACAGAATGTCTTACGGAAAACTTATTTCAGAGACAAAACCAAAACCACTCGTGTTTTAGGGCTTTCTCAGTCATATTAATGCAAAGAACTATATTTAACTTTAGCAGCAGTCTCATGTTTAATTTCCTCAAATCCTGTAATTGTTATTAACTTTGTAGTAAATAAAGTGATTCTTACCTGGGACAGAGACAGAAGCACAATACAGGCTTTTTTTTTTTTTTAAGCAATCAGCAAATACACTGTTACAAGCTTTGGAATATTAGGACTCCTTTTGTAAAAAAGAAATGCCTGTAAGCCAACTGCACAGAGATAAACATTTACATCGTTCACACACTTACTTGGTCTCCCTAATTTTCCAGCACCCTCAACTCCTCAGTCAGCTCTGTGGGCAGTTGGCTTAGAAAGATTCCCAGCAACTAAAAAAGCTGAGTGCAAAGCATGGACTCTGCAAATGGTGGCATTTCCTACAGAAGATAGGAAAATAGTAAGACATCCAAGATACCTGGCAAATACACGAGTGAAAGAGAATTGTAACAGTCTAGAAGCCAAGCAAAAACTCCAGTAGCAAGACCGGAAGGAGCAGCAGCAGAAATATGATGAATGAAAAAAAAAGTTCCACAGAAGTATAGAACCAATAAAAGTACCATAAGGAAAGGAAAAATCCCTCTCAGTTTACTTAAAATCAAGGCATATTTTACTGACAGATCAAGAGACCACATGATAAGACATCTTATATAACATTAAGAATTTCACATTATTACAGGCTTCATTTGAGCTACAAAAGCAAGAGATTTTGTATATTTCATGCTGACATTTCTGGAGAGAAACCGCAATAAAATTCTCAAATTTATTCAGATTGATTAGCAATAACCATACTGCAGCAGCTGCCTTGCCCTTGCTCAGCACTTTGTGTGCACAAACAGCACGAAAGACGTGACAGTACCATGATTTTCCTGATATTTGTAGAGTTATGCAACTTGAAACATATATTTAAGGAGGAAGTTTAACTAAAAGGCAGCTCTTCTTTAAAAAATGGCCAAGTGAAACTCCAACAGTATGTAGAAAGTTAGCACAATGTATATTCACGACTATCAAAGAGTGTGAAGTTCAAACTCTCATTAAACAGTATTTGTTTAAAAATCAGAGGCTTGAAGACACAAAAACATTTTCGGAGCATTTGCGAATCTTTGCCTGCTGAACCAAGGCACCCTAACACCTTCCATCACTCAGTGCAGAACAGAATCAATGCCCACGTTGCTGGTCCTGTTGGGCAATCTCCCTCAAGCATCCCTGAGATGGATAGTTACCATTAATCACACTGGACTGGAAAGTTCATTTATTCCTGGCTTGATAGGGTAGCACTTTCTCAGAGGTAAGTGCTTCAGAATGAGAGCAAAATTACTTTCTTAGTCCCAGCCATCTATTTCAATGAAGATGAGCACTAAGGGATGTTTAACAGCACATACTGTTAGTCCTCAAGTATTTTCGACAGGACTCGAACACCAAATATTCTTTCCAGATTATGGCATTAGGACTGATCAAACTTACATTTTGGAGAGCTAGTAACTTCTCCAGACACTTTAATAGCAGCTGGATCAGCACTAGAATACCTGCTAAGAGGTGTTCTAGCTCACTTCAGCTCTTAAGCAATGAATATGACAGCAGAGAGATAATGCTGATCAAGAAATGAGAATAAAACAGTACCACAAAAAGTCCTTTCACTGATATTCACTGCCTCCTCCAGCATACTTGGACCTTTGAGGAAATGTAGGCTATTTGATTCTGTTCACTAAGTGCTAAAAAATGCATCAGTACCTCGGGACTCTTTGAGGAAAAACAAGTATTTTACGGTTCAAGAACTTGAATCATTTATCTACAGTGTGGTGCTTTAAAGTCTTTTGGAAAAATGATCCTGCAAATGCACATAAAAATCCTCAACAAAATCCATGTCAAACCCTTCTTGTGGAATAACCAGGAATTCGGATGCGGTAGCAGGTTCCAGTTGTGGGAGACAGTGACACAGAAAGAGGCAAAGCATGCAATACAATGCCTAATGAAATACTGCTGATCCAACACCTGAAAGTCTAAAATCTTCATATACCCTTAGCTGACTGCTGACTCCTGTCTTACAGCATCTTCAGCTAATGCTTATCTTTAGAGAGAAGATGATACTTGGTAAGTACCCTGTACACTCTTACATCATGTTAAGTTTTGAATGTCTTGCTTTAGTACTTCTCACCATATGTGTCTATCTATTATAACAACTGAATCAACACTTTATTCCTTTAGCTGCCCTGAGAGGTGAGGAACAGTAGTTGGAAGAAACTAAAGGCAATAAACCCAAGTGCTTACATTTATTTCCTAAATAAAGCACAAACAAGGTCATGCTTTCATAAGCAGCAAACTCTTGATCACATGAGCAAAGTTGTTAGGTCAAGTGTTGATAGTAAAATCTGATCTTATAGGCCTTAGGGAAACAACGTGTTTATTTGCTCTGCATTAGTATTCCGAAGAAAGCCATCTATGTGGTTACAGAAAGATTAAACAAGGCCAAAACCGTAACAGCAGATAATTACTGAGAAGCCATCCATTACAAATGACCGATCACGCAAAGAGGGCCTCGTGCAGTGCTTAGCAAAGCAGGAGATCTCATGAGTAGCGGCTTCCTGAAATAAAAGCAGCTGAGTACAGACGAGCTTGAGGCAGCAGCTGAAAACATGCACTGACCAGGCAGGAGCACACATTGTACTGATGCATCTCCAAAGAACACTTTGCTAAATAAGTCCTTTGGCTGTACAGTGCAGTGTTTTATCTCCCTTACTTGCTGTCCCACCACTGCCCTAATTGACAGAGAGATATGAACACATTTGTTCTCACAAGGTCACAGCAGGAATACAAGTGCAGGAGTCCATCAGCCACAGAGAACTGACACCTTTTTTAGACCTCATATTTGCACTCTACTTCTGAACCTCAACCTAGATTTCCAACTGATGGCCAGATTAAAAGGAATAAAGTTGTCCACTTCCTGGGAAGAAGCTATTTGGCAAGAACCTTGATGAAATTCAACAAAACCCAAAAATAATATGTATTTTTAGTTAAAAAACAAACATGTGGCACTCACAGGCCATTAGAGAACTCTCAGTCACATCTCAACACCTGTATTGTGAAGCTGGAGAAGGGGAAACAAGTACAGGCCAAGTATATAAAAGAGTAAAGTGAGAACAAAACAACCACTAAAAGTTGCACTCTCATAGAGAGGAAAAATTGATCTTTTCAACACCTTAAGTAAGGAAAAAAATCCATTACACCTACACACCCAGAGCTATTTTATCTGCTAGACTGAAGGAATCCTTGGGTCAAAATTGCACTGACACCTATGTGCAGATACAGAGCTGATGCAGAGTTTTAGCTCTTGAAAACTGTGGAAAAAACTGGCTATTTTATTTTCATTTCTCACAATATTTATCCAGAGTCAGAGAATGCCAGCATGACTGAAAATCCTTTCAGAAACAATCATGTAAGTAATGAATCCAACAACTTCAAAACGGGGATGAGGCTGTCATGACATGGGGTATCCTTTTTTTTCAACAGCTTCTTACTCAACCCTAGAACAAGTTCACGACCTAATTATTATTTCCTCCTCCTTCTCCCACTTCTAAACGTGCAAATATAACTCATCAATCCCAAGTATGAATTAGACTTATGAAAGCACCTTAAAAATTATTCTCAAATTGCATTTCTTATACTTTGATGTATAGATAAGGGAAAGGTTTTTATTTTCATTTACTGCAATTACTAATATTGTGAATATCTGAGTTTTAAGAGACTTACGTTTGCCATAAGTCTTAATCTTCCAGCTCTTCCCTGAAGAACTGCCTGTTCTTCTGCAACTGAGCTACCCTCTGTGAATCCCACACTACTCTAGCTTCTTTTGATACATGTAATACATGCATAGAAATTTCCCCAGGTAGTGCAGCAAACTTTCCTCTCAAAAATCATTTTTATCAGCTATTTCTAGAAAGCAGTGATAAAGCCTTTTAAATCAAATTATTAGTGTTTTGTAACCTGAGTTTGTAGTCAAGATAAATTTTGCTTCATAAAATATTTAAGTTATCAGCTACCTAAAGAATTTTAAAAGTGTTTGTTGTAACAGTAAGGCACAGATAAATACTTTTTCTTAGTAGTTCATACCATTAAAATACTTCAGTTGAAAATTATATTTGTTTTATTTAGTTTTATTATCAGCTTATTATTAATTGTGGGCTTAAACCAGCACACTGACAAAGGATGCAATTAATACACGTTTTGGTTTTGCTATCTAGATGAAAACCAACATGTAACTAAAGATGCAGGTAAACCACAGGGAATAGTTTAACATGTCGTGTGGCCTTCTCCTTAGTTTTTTAGGAATGACTAACATACACGGTATAAGGCTCCTACAGGCAGAGCTATGAGCACCATTTATTAATATTGTCCAATTCTTGCCAGGTGAAAAATCTTCTCTTTCTGGAACAGTAACTTGTTCAGACATGTAAAAGAAACTTCTTAAAAGGACTTCTAGTTTCATTTTGGCAGAACCTACAGAGAACCCTGACATGTACCTAAGGAGGACTGCTGGAGGGAAGAGGAAGAGGAGGCCAATTTGACAGGGAGAGGGGTAGGAAAGACCATGAGCTAAGAACTAATAGGGGGTTCAGTTCGAGTTTCCACACTCCCCCCACTTACTTCATGCTCATTCTGTAGGAAGGAATGGCAGAGACCACCCACCCTGGCCTGGGATCACTCCCCTTTGCCTGATCAGGAGCTGTAGGCACAGGACACACTGGTGCCTTAGGGCAGTGAGGAAAAAAACGAGGCCTTTCATTCCGCAGTCAGGTAGCTTCAGGCTAGCAAGGATAATTACCAACTTGCTTCTACCATCCTAGCTGAAGTTGAATCACAAACCCAAAACGCCAACTTTGGTAATCTCAGCTGAGGTCTCCTTTCAACAGCTACTTATATCAGGCATGTGGCATGGTCGGGAACTCGGGATATTCAGCCATAGTGGTATTATTAGAACCACCATGGGGACGAACTCCACTGGTTTTTCAGTTCTGGTTTTAGCTGGACAGTTTAGAAATGCTGTGTGAAAGCAGGGTGGACATGTTTGCATTCTGTTCACAGTGCATCTTCATATTAAAATTGGCACCTACAGAAGCCTGACAATCAAATGTACTTGCAACTTTGTAGCAGGGCTGAACAGGCTTTGCCATGACAAGGCCATGATAAATTGAGGGCACAGGAATCCACTTCTCCAGTGACTGAGAACATGTGCTGCTGTTTCAGTAAGGAAACCACCCTCCTGAACTAATTAATGAAGTTCTTTTCTTGCTCTTCATTCTAAGACACTGAATCCACTTTTTCAAGGCATGCTCCAGTAAACCAGACAAAGATTTTAAAAGGGAAATTAATGAAACTCAGTCACAGTTACTAGTAAACAAATCCTTTTCTAAAAAGCAAGGCCCTCAAAGGCCTCTCACTATTCCCCTCATCTTCTGGACATGACTTGTGTTTTAAGAAGCAGAAATTAACTGAAAGGCTGTATGACTTTCACGTTGTGGAACAAGAATGCAGCAGATTCACAAAAAACACCCAAATACTTGCAGAAAAAAATAAATCTGAGTTTTAAGAGGTTTTTTTGAGAAATGACCTGACCTTGATAGCACCCTCATGACAAAATAAGCTGCACTAGATTCTTCCCAGAAGTAAAAGCAGCAATGAAACAGACCTGATAACGCAGGGGCAAGTTTAAGGGTAGTATTCCCTCCTGACAGTCACAAAATATATGTGCCTCAAAACTTAATCTCCAGGCTGCTGGCCTGACTAACAAGAAAAAAATCAGTATCCAAAGTGAAGTAAATTACTCACAAGAACTAAACCAGAGCTGTTTACAAAGCATTCTAAATTTTTCATCATCTCTAACATCTAGAACCTTTGTTAGTAGTATTTAGAAAAGCACTGCAAAAAATATTTTATGCATTCTAAAGTTGTCACTCTTTCAAGTAAAATAGCCTTACCTGGTAAAATTACGAGACTCTTTTCCTTCACAATTTACCTTAGTTCTGGAGAGAATGAAAATTTGTCTTATCCAAAGTGTCAACTGACAATTTAAAATAACAAAGTTTTAAAGGAATTGTCCTTGATAAAAACATTTGCATAATAACAAGGAGTAATTATTCCAAACAGATTCTCCCAATGACAAGTTTTGCAGGCAAACATGAAGATTTTTCTCAGTGTGTGATGCCATGTGTGAAGGGCTAAAGCAAGTGCACACCCTCTGCTTGTATGCCAGGTAACACCACCACGGTTAGACAGTAGGGGAGCTCCTGCTGTCAGCTGTACTCACTGAACTGGCTGCCACTGATTTCAGGAAAATAAATCAATAAACAAACCAAGCTGAGCAAGTCAAACTTTGATCCCACTCGCACAATCAAATTTTCAGACTAGTAAGGCGTCTGCTTCCAAATGTAAAAATATGGAAGAGTGCTGGAGAGGAGAGATTCCAAGCATTAAATTAATTAGCAAAAGTGCAATTACCAAAAACAAAGCATAGAGGATTTCAATTTTCACAGGCTATATGTTTCAGGAACAAATCATCTTTTATATTAGGAAAGTTTTACTACATTTTTGGCAGTCTAAACGAGTGTTCTACTGAGAAACAGTTCCCACTACAAGAATGAGCTGCTCAGCAAGGACATGTCACAAGTCCCTTGACTTCAAGGGAGGTGGGGGGAGGGGAGATCCATTTAGAAATTATTTTCGTAAGTCATTAAAGGATAAGCCATTCTAAAAGATTCAGTTAAGAACGCACTTACGCAACTACTTTAAAAATCCCAAAGCAGCTTTTATAATTTCAGGTTCATCGTACAAGTACATATTAATTTTGACATTATCTGTTCAGATTATTACACACATTTTATTGTTGCCATTTAAAAGATTCTAATAGGATAACACCATCTTTATTAAACTGTTGATACAAGATGATTCTTTTAGCATAAAGTCAGATGAAGACATTACAAAAATTACGTAGCTATTAAGAGATTGCAATGAACTATTAAAAGAACATCTTCCTTACAATATTGGTCTTTTGTTTACAATTAGAGACCAAAAAATGACGGGTTTCTGTCACAATATTTTACTAAACTAGCATTTAAATAATACCTGAGGCACTTTTCAGAAATTATTGAAAGCTATGAACAATTAGCACAGTGAGTTAAATCTGAAGAATATGTCTACAATATTAACTGTTATGTATGACAGTACTAGTTGCTTTTAAAATCTAGTTTTCTAGATGGTTAAAAAGTTTGTAAAAGTCAGCTCCAAGCTTTCTGGCTGTCTATAGTAGCAAATATGTTGCTCTCATAATTTTCATGTACAAATGATTGTTTATGTATGACTTAAGCCCCACAACTCTAAGGTAAGAAGTGCCAGTACCCTTTATACAGAATAGACAGATTGTGACTTACGGAAAGGAAGAGGAAGCATGAAGCAGACAATTCCATGGGCTCAGCCATCCCATTTCACAATACAGATCTCTGACACTGCTCCAGAAGATTGTATTATGCTGATAGTTCTACCATTGAGAACAACGTCTGATCCCAAGCACAAGACTGAACACTGAGCAGATGATTTTTAAAAAGGAGATCTGTTGTACTTCAGTTGTTCTTGATCACTCAGTATATAACCTTTTGTGACTTTGCAGAAAAATCACATTGTATTTCTGTCCCTGGACTTGTCAAAACACACTAAAATAACAGAAGTCAAATTTTGTTCTATGCATATCCACAGCCATGGGAGAGAAATTCTTGCCCCTGATTTCAAAAAGCTTTGCAGTTTCCCCACCTCACCCTACACCTAGCTTCTCTGCTAGAGTCTTTATGCAAAAAAAATAAATAAATAAAAGTATGCTGCTGTGACTGAGAAACAACATACATTCATGGTCCCAAGCCAAGGGCATCAGGCAGATTTGATTTGAAATATTAAGTTCCTTGATTAAAAACTTAAGACAATCAGACAATCTATTGGGGTGGATGGAAGAAAGCTGTTTCCAGTAGAAAGAATTTTCTTGTTCCTTCTGGCGAATGGACCATCAAAAAAAGAAGTTCACCCACAAATATCACAATTGTTCAGTATCATATCCCAAAATGGGTTCCAGCCACTTCTCCACCTCTGCCACAGACAAATTTTTTCTCAGTGCATAATCTTCAACCTGCAAAGAGACCACAAAATGTCATGAAGATTTTGAAGCTCCAGCTTTAAGTGTTTACAAAATTTTTGAGACATCTGCTCATTAAGATGATTTTGAATGCTCTAACACTACTACAATGGACAGCATAAGTTACCTGATCTTTACATATCTTGCCAACAGCAAAATATTTGGAATTGGGACTGGAAAAGTAGAGGCCAGAAACTGCAGAAGCGGGAATCATTGCTAGTGATTCCGTTAGACCAATTCCTGGAAAAGAGAAGGAGAATTTTCTTATTCTCTGAATTGAGAATAAGCAGAAATTCAGAACCTTTTTTTGTTGTTGGGCAGCTTCAAGCAAACTCAAAAAAACCAAAAAACTTTCAGATGAACTAAAACCAAACCCTTTTTCCACTTGCTAACCATTAAGGAAACCTACAGAGCTTTAAACATACTGCAGACTTTCATTACAATTACTGTAGCATAACTGTACAGTTTGAAGGAAAAAGCTTGGACATTTTGGCAAATGAGGTTTTGAAGCACAGAAAGGTATTTTTGGAATTGTGGAAGTACCAGTGAAACATCTGACACATAAAATATCAAGAGGAAAACAAATGGAATTAGTCCCTTTTTAAGAATTACCATCTCAAGGTTCCTGTGGACCAGGAAATACACAGCTGAATTGGCTTTTTTCCTGTTTCTATCTGGAATGTCTTCTTACAACCATGAGGATGCCAGGAATTTTCTTTGTGCAGCAAAACCCTGTTTGCATGCAATCTGCTAATTAGGGACACAACTCCTCCACCAAAAGCCCTGGCAGTGTTTTGCAAATTCTTCCTTGAATGAGGCAAAATAAAAATGGCAATAAAAAGGGGAAGACAGCAATTCCCAGAGGCACTTCAGTTTAGTATTTTATGTAGTTCTGCGCCACCTAATTTGTTCTTTTGTTGGAATTCTGATTTCACATAAAAACAGTTTAAGAATCTTAGTAAAGCAGAGTTACCTGTTGTTTCCTCAATGTTTGCAAGTTTCCACATGGTGAGTTTTTCTGTATGGTCAGGTTGGCTGGGATATCCAGGGGCAGGGCGAATTCCCTCATATTTAATTTTGCGTAGGCCAGAGAGATCCAGCTGCTCACTACTACTGTAAGCCCAGAATTCCCTTCGAACCCTTTCATGGAGCTCCTCAGCAAATGCCTTGGAATAGAATGAAAAGATATTTTTTATTTTTCACTTTGTACAGACTGATGCAAGAACTATTCGATTAAAACGAACAATGACAGACGCCTTCTCGCATTCCCCTTTTCATTTTCAAGAGAGCTCTTAACATAGGTGAGAAATTTGGAAGAATTAAAACTCACATGCAATACTTATTTTGCTAATTCAAGTATTTTAGTTACTTCTCTTATTGGTAGAGAGTGGCTTTTTGATTGTCCTGCTTTAAAGAGGTAAAGACATGGACAAGAAACCCAAAAAGACAAAGTTAATTAACCCATGGTAGCGACACATCATTATAGCACCAAGGTCATTAGGTCTTGACTATCCATGTGCCTCGCCCAGGTCTAGCTATAGAAGGCCACATCGTTCTTGCCTCCATGCTAGGATCAGATACAAGCATCTGCTGCTCCTTTTAGCAGGCGGCCTTTCCTTTAGCTCAAAGTGGGCAACAGCTTTTCTGAACTGCTCTTGCAGCTTACATGATTTTGCCAGCACCAGTTGTCCTTCAGGAAGAATTCCCTCTTCAGTAAATATCTTCAGATAATAATAATAATCATCATATAATAAGAATAAGAATAAGAATAAGAATAAGAATAAAAATAAGAATAAGAATAATTATTTCTGAAACCCTGGTATAGCTTGAAATCCCCAGCTAGAGCTACTCCCACTTCCATCGCCCCAAAGTGGCTCTAAGTTTGCTGAAAGTAGCCAGGAAACACATGATAAAACCTCGTACCTCTGCTAACCGATCACCGAGAGCCTTCACCATTATGATGTTGTATTCATCATCCTGTTTCCTAAATTCATTGCACAAATCATCTACACCAAAGCAGGCCACAGCAAACAGGCCTAAGTAGTCACAAATGCCAGAATCCAGTGGTGCTATAAAGTCTGAGAGGCAGTAATACGGATCTGTGCAGGCAGAGTCCTTTTCAGCCTAAAGTAATGAAATCAATGCGATAAATCAGAACATTTTTAAATACATTAGTATTTAGTGCACTACTAAGCTAAAGACCAGTATTTTTAAGACTGAAGGGCTTAGGGCATTTCTGACAAACACCTAACTAGTCTTTGAGCCATGGTAACTTTCCTATAGTTAAATTAGAAGAAAACCACCTCTCTTACTCTGAGGCTGTTTGGACCACTGAAGAAGAGAGATGCAGCACTGAACACACTTTTTACTTCTATTTACAGCTACTAAGATTTAACAGCTTATACTGCAAACAAATTATTACAAAGTAAGGAATACTCTTGTGCCAAACACTGGGTAAAAGGAGGAATATTTCATCTCTACCCCTAACAGATTCCACATTTGTTAACAAAACTGATGGCTGATGTGCAAACTGAAGAATTCTTCAGCAACTCCCACTGTAGAATGGTTATGAGTTTATAAACACTCGAGTTTTTTATGCTACAAAGTATGAGCTCAGTAACCCAGACAAAATAGTGCCCAGGATGCAGTGTTTATACCAATCACACACAAACACACAAAAAATGTGTCTATGACTACTGAAAAGTTGAATCCTAAGCAAAGTTCAAGCAGGTTTTCCCTAAGCAAAGGGAAGAGGCCCAATGGAAAAGGTCCTGGAGGTGCTGGTCAATAGCCAGCTGAACACAAAACAGCAGGGTGCCCAGGTGGCCAAGAAGACCAATGGCATCCTGTCCTGTATCAGAAACAGTGTGGCCAGCAGGACCAGGGAAGTGATTCTTCCCCTGTACCCCCCACTGGTGAGGCTGCATTTCAAATACTGTGTTCAGTTTCAGGACCCCCACCTGAGGAAGAACACTGAGGTGCTGGAGCAAGTCCAGAGAAGGGCAATGAAGGTGGTGATGGTTCTGGAGCACTTCTATGAGAAGTGGCTGAGGGAGCTGGGGAAAATGAGGCTCAGGGGAGACCCTATTGCTCTCTACAACTACCTGAAAAGAGACTGTAGCCAGGTGGGGGCTGATCTCTTCTCCCAGACAACAACTGACAGAACAAGAGGACACAGTTTTAAGCTGTGCCAGGGGACGTTTAGGTTGGACATTCGGAGGAATTTCTTCACAGAAACTGTGATTAGATACTGGCATAGACTGCCCAAGGAGGTGATGGAGTCACCATCCTCGGAGGTATTTGAGGAAAGATGGGACGTGGCACTCAGTGCCACGCTCCAGTTGACATGGGGTTATTCAACCACAGGTTGGACTCGATAACCTTTGAGGTCTTTTCCAACCTAACTGATTACGCGAAACAGGAAATTATACTGCTCATTGGCTCCTTTTCCAAAATGGAAAAAAGGTACACAGAAAGAGGTGACTGAGCACCCAAAACCAAATCTTGAATCATATCTGTATATTCATTGTGGAAGCATGATTGCTATTTAAGAGGTGGCACAGTTCTTGTAAATCAACTTACAGAGAGAGGAAAGTTATTTAATGGCTATCACTTAGCTGAAGATTATTTTTTTTTATCCTATGACAATATTTTAGCAATGCTTTTCGCCCAACTGCATCTTAAAAGCAAATAAAACACTCCTACCCCTGAAAAACAAAGAAAAATTGTCCATTAACCTGCAAGGTTAAAGAAAGAACCATAAAACTAAAGAAATATCCTTTATGCCCACAGGTGAAATTTATGTTAATTTTAAGGTTCTTTTGTAATTATTAGAGTTAAGGAAAATATTCCATGCATCTCTAATTTTTAGATTTACATCACCTCCTTAATTAGTGTCCATGCCATGGAGAGACATCTGTGTACTGAAAGGAACATTTTATATAAGAAATAGAAGACAATTATTCTCTTCTACTTTGCTCTGCTTAAGACTCTGCTGAGTTACTATATACACCAGGCTGCAAGAGATGCAGCTAAAATACACGGAGTCCAGAAGAGCAGTATGCACAGAGTTTCATGACCTTAACCTGTAAGAGAAGCCTGAGTAATTGGGATATAGGGTAAAAAAGACTAAGGAAAATAATAGTATTCCAATAATAAAAAGCATAACAAGAACAACATCAAATCGGGTATTTTCCTTGAGAGAATCCTGGGAAAAAGCCAGGAAAAGAAAGAGTAGTAAAGTTGATTTACATTGCGTATCAAAATGTTTAACTAAGCCCTAAGTCTCTGAAACATCCGTGCCTGTGTGCTTGTTGAGAGCATTTTATATAAACATCTGGCATGGATTGTCAAGATACACTAGCCACCTCAGGGAACTGCAACAGATATACTTAAGAGCCACGTATTTCTTAGCACAGTTCTGCAATGTTGGCACATGACTGTCCTCACAGAGTATTGAACTCCAGAAATTTAGGCAGTTAAATTTTTTTTCTGCCCACATTTGATGACTCTGATTATGTGAACTATGAAAAAGCCAAATCAGAAGACAGTGAAAAAGGAGATGCAGAATATCTTAAAAGTTCAATCTACCAAATTAAATGCAAATCTAGGTAAGTATGATCCTATCAAAATTAGCTGCCAACTAATTCTAAACGGCCCCTTCATATAGTGAATTTTACAAAAAAATTAAGACTACCAAAACCACTTATCTCCACTGAGCTTTATTTTCCAGGTTTTTTAAATTCTAACTGGGTTTAAGCATTAACACATTCAAGCAGAATTTTTCATCTACACTAGAATTCAGGGATATTAGAGAACTAAGGTTCACCGGGTTCTAATTTAGCAACACAAGATTCATGTCATTAATTTATACAGTGCATTGCTTTAGGACATCTTAAAATTGAGACAGAAAAGGCACATCATATCTGAAGATGTCAAACCTACAAAGCATTTTGTACAATTATTATAATGCAAAATACTACAAATACTACAATACAAAGACCTGGCTCGTCACTAACAGGATCTTGTTATTACTGAAAGAAATGACAAGACAATGGCTGCAGAAAGATTACAACAACCATTTTCTACAGATTTTAATAGGGCACTTCTATTACATTCCTGTAATTCAGGGGGAAAAAAAGTCACTTAAGAAATGTGCTATCACTGTACCTGTTGCCTCAATCCATAAAATTTTGCTATTGGTTCTGAAGATCCCACTGCCTCTTCTACAGCATACAAGTGGATATCATCTTGAACACTTCGAGCTGGCCAGAACCCAACCACACCTCTAGCTTGTAATTTCTTTTCATTAATCAATGTTTCCAGTAGATCTTGAGCATCGTTATAAACTTTCTTTGCTTCTTCACCTATTAAAAACACAAGAAAAAAAGAATTTGCCTTAGAAAAGGCATGTTTTTGTAATTGTCCAAATAGGTTTAAGAACTGTTTGAAGATTGATTCATTTTCCACGTAATCATCCAATGACTGCAATGATCTGTCAGATACAGCAAATAGGAAGATAGCAGTGTGATCATAGGGCTGTAACAACATATATCTTAGGGGAAAAAAAACGCAAACAGAGCACAAAATGTTTCAGCCAGCACCATTCTAGCAGAGGCAGAGAAGACAGAATAAAATAAGCAAGAGACACACTGTGTGCACCTACATTACCACAGTGCAGCAGACCCAGAATACTGCTTTCAGTGTCACCCCTGCATTTTCATCACGTATTTCAAAGCCTACTGAATAGCTTCAAAAGGAGACAGAGCTCTCCTGCCATCTTCACCAACAACAGGAACACAGATACAGTAAGTGCTCTGCTGCCATTTTCTGTCAATAAAATACCTCCCTGTGCTTTGGCAGATGAATGCTAAATAAAATGACTGAGCATTTTTCTGCCCTTATTTTTCAGCCTCACGTGGTATCAGTTGGTTCACTAAGCATTGCTTTGAACAAATTATTTCAGTGACATTCTTTGCATGTATTTGTACTATTGCTATGTATTTCAAAACATCTGGAATCTTACTGCAGCATACTGGGCCTGTTAGGATTAGTTATATGCATTAAATGCAATTTCAATACCCACCTACAGTTTTATCACTAAAGATCTTAGGGAAACTCCGGTTGGGATACTTTCCCCTAAGTTGCCAGACATCAAAGAAGGGCTTCCAGTCAATGTACTCTACCAGCCTCTTTAGATCATAATCTTCGAAGACTTTTGTGCCGATGAATTTTGGTTTAACTGTAGGAATCAGAAGTACAATCCAACATGATGAAAATAATTTAAAATGGCTTTAACATTTGCAGCATAACTGATGTTCAGCAGCCTCCACCCCTGCAAACGACCTCTTCCAAACTAACTGTCTTAGAATTCTCATTGTCATATTGTTGCCAAGTCATACCATACTCCACAGTTACAATGTAACAAAAAAAAGCATAAAAGGCATTTAAAGTTGAAACAGAAAATTTAAGGCCTTTTGTTCTTCCATGTAAATCAATAGTTTTTAGCTGTTGGACTTTGGAACTTATTTCATTGCCCAGAATATTGGCCAAGACACAACACCAAAGAAACCTACACAACTTATCAATACTTAATGTACTTCATGGGCATATACCTTTCGTATTTAAAAAATTCCTTTCTATACACAGACATGTTATGTACTGTTGGCACTGCACAATATTTCTGTAAATTTATATGCAATTTCTAAGAACTTTTGCAGCCACCACACACGTTTAGGTGCACAGAGGCAAGTGAGAAAGCAAGATGGATCTGTGTAAAGCTACAAGCTTTGCACTTGTTTTGTCTGTTCAATACTTTGTAACACATTAAGATAAGCAACTGAAAATTAGCATTTTGTTGAGTCTTGTAAATGAAAGAACAGAAAGCAGTGTTAATGCTACTGCAGGACGCAACTTCTTCTCAAATGTTGTTTATACCTCTAGTCTAATTTAAAAGAAAAAAAACCCAAAACAATCCAGTACAAAAACTGACGGCAGAAGGGCAGGAAAAAGTGTAAGGAGGAATTTGATAAAAATGCCATGTCACAGCGTGTGTTCCCCAAATATGGTACAGTAAGGTGTGCAATGTCATGAGCCAGGAAGGCATGGTTTTGCAAAAGCCATTATTAGAGTTTTCTTTGATTATATGTTGTTATGGATAACACATTGTTTTGGGATTTTTTTTCAGTTATTTTTATTAACTATTAATTTATTTTTTAAATGAGCTGTAAAAAAGCAGAAAGAGAATGTTAAAATTAATGCAAAAAAATCTCTGTTGAGACAGATACCAATTTACTTAAGCTGTTACACTGCTATATTCTGAAGTTTAAAGCATAATTTAATTAAAAATATATCTAAAATAAATACATAAAATAAAATAAAGGCACAGCAACCACAAACAATAACATACAGCTGACCTGGTATATGGCCTGATAACCAGTTATTATGGAAACCTTTTCTTCTAGCTTGCTGTAGAGACAAGTATCTTCTTTCCTATATAGACATAAAGGTTAATTTCAGAACGCCATCTTTCACACACAAACTTTAACTGTGGACTTCATGGTAGAGTTTTACTCAAAATACTCTTCAGGACAAATCTGACAACAGATAGCTTCAGTCTCAACAACTCCCAGTTCCCAAGCGTAAAGTAAGATTACATTACAAGCAGATCATTATTTTTGCCTGTGTAATTCTAATAAAACTGGCCTACAAGATTTCTGGTTCCTCTGAACTACACCTGAAGTTCCTTTATTCCTTCAAAATATAGACACAGAAAGATATTCTCCTACTGCTCTGATCCCTTGCCTAAACAAGACTAAGACATTAGGAAAGCATGGTGGTTTAAAACTCTCAACAGAGTATGGCTCAGTACCAGCAAAAGCAACCAGCACCCTTTTCATTACCCCAGCAGAAGCTCTGCAAATCCAGCTACTACTCCAGGAGAGCACTGGTCTCCTGTAGGTTGATTAAGATGACATGACTGCCAGCTCCATGGAGGTCCTAGATACCACTGATTAACCATTGAGAAAAATCAAGAATTTGCCAAGCATGTGTTAAGATCCACGAAGAAGGTCTGATAGGCTAGAAAATTTGATTTCATAAGCACTTCTGGAAGTTTTCAATCCATTTTACTGCAAGTTTAAAATCAAAACAAATATACCTGACGGTCTTCATAAGGAGCTGAACAGCAAGAGTAACGAGGCAAGTGCCAACCACTTCAAACAAGAAGATAATCAATTACATTTGTACCTTGAGAGACTCATAGTGCTCTTGTCTAATTTCTTCATATTCCTCTAATATTTCTTCAAAGAAATCATTCTTTATACTATCGTCTAAGAGCTGGGAGCACTGAAAAGGAAGGAGAAAGCACTAAGTACATAGTGTAACACACTACGGTAAGGACAGAGTGTGAATTTCAGACTAGGCAACCTGTCTTTTGGACTCTCTTGGCAACACTTAACTAAGCCTTAACAATAATATGCAACCTACATTCAAACTATTCAAACTATCCATGTTTAGATTACAATTATTACTGAGATCTCTGCCCTACTACACAGGTAACATTAGCAGAGCCAAGTCTGGCTCTGGAAAGACCTGAGAGAATATTCCAAAACTTCAGAGATTAAATAGTCACAGAAACAACACACAGCTTGGCCTACTCTTTACCACCAGGTATTTGCCAGCTAAGACCACTCATTTCTCTGAAAGAGAATCCATCCCAAAAAACTCCAGCCACACGTTTCTCAGTACTAATGTTGCTATCTAACTAACTTCAGAAATATACCCAAATTAGCCAGAATAGCAGTTCACATATAACTCCATCAGTCTTCACTACAAAACTACAGTCAAGGACTCAGTGAATGTCACCCACACTCCTCATGGAGTAATGGACATTTAAATAAAAGTACCCAGTGACAATAACTGTCACAAGCCAGATGAGAACTGCATGGCAGCATAAAACAGCTGAAGCAAGTGTAATTTAGAAACTTGTTTCTGATGTGCCCCTTTAATTTTCTGCCACAACATTAAGCCTTAGAGGAAAGGATGAAAGGCACAACAGAAGAACAGGGCATATATCTTTGCATGGACAAGAAACTATAATTTAGAACTTACAA
Source organism: Eulacestoma nigropectus (assembly GCA_013397775.1). Taxonomy (NCBI): domain Eukaryota; kingdom Metazoa; phylum Chordata; class Aves; order Passeriformes; genus Eulacestoma; species Eulacestoma nigropectus. The sequence goes on from VZTE01003592.1 coordinate 603,241, forward strand.
CCACAACACTCTTGGATGCATCCAGGACATGAACTACAGGTGCGCTATATCGTGGGGCAATTTTAACAGCTGTGTGTGTTCTTCAACGAAAAAGAAAAAGAGTGAGCATTTCACAGCTAAAGCAAAAAAACAACAAAACCAAAAAAACCCAAACAACCCACCAACAAAAAAAGCAGACTAGATCCCCAGTGAAATAAATCCTGACTTAATGCATAGACCAGAACTTCAAAAGAAGAAATTCATTCATCCATCTGCTATGCATGAATCATTAAACACATATTTTAATAACAGGTACATAAACACTTTTCTTCAAAGACTATCAAAACACTTCATAAATAATGTGCCAACTCACATTCCCTCAATGTCTTACCAGCTGAATGAAAATCAGCAACTCAGTAGTTTCGAGTCTCAGAAAATTTCAGTAAGAATATTCCAAACTAAGCCTACCAAGAACTAACAATTTCTTTAATCCTTTTTGCTCATCTTACATTTTTCCCTCCCACATGTTAACTTTTGGGTCTGTGGATTAGCATTAACCTAATTCAGTGATGATTATTCCATTTCTCAAAATCAGAGGCACAAGTCCTCTATACAGCTGAAGAAGGAAGTCTGCCAGTGGTCAATAAATACTACAAATTTGCGCCTTGAAGATGCAGTGAACGTTGCATTGTAACTACAGGTGCAATCAGGACAGACCCTTCTCTTCACAGTCTGTCAAATTATGAGACTAGTCACTGAAGCCACAAAATACGGACTCTGATAGCTCTGCTACAATATGTGCTGCTCTGATAAAGAAAGCAACACTGCTAACCATTCCTAGTGATGCAAGAATGAGCTCTGCTCAGAGTCCTACCAGAACTCTGCAAGCCAGTGTAGGAACAAAGATTCTATAGGCCTTATAGTTTGCTTTCTTCTATGCTAAGATCAAACAACATTTCTAAAATTAAACTTAAATCAGACCCCAGGAAGCAATCTTCCATAACAAGCATAGGATCACCTTTTTCTTTGGGTTCTGTCAAGTATTTAAAGTACTTGGACATGGAGTTTACTCATGACCGTGCAACACAGCTGTGTAAACAACTGTCCAGCATCTCCTGAATTTGCTTCTAGGAGACGCACTTTTGATCTTGGCAGCTCTGTTTTTTACAAAAAGGTATCTTTTCTATTTTGATAGGAACAGGCAAAGAAAACAAAAGATGGCATGGTCCTAAAACAGCACTGTATCAACCACTACATGCTAATTTTTGGATTTTTTTTTAAGTAAATTTTACAACGAGAATCTCATCATTATTTCTCAGCACCTGAATTTACCAAAGTAGCACAGTAAGAATGCAAAAATCATCATTACTGTAAATTGTGAAGAAACTCTATTGTGTGGATTCTGGAGACTAAATCCAGCCTCTCTCTCTTTCAAACTAACCTCACTATACACTCTTCCAAGTACTCATGGTCTCCTTATTCCAAATAACAATGCCTGTTTATTAGAGTGAAAAAAAACGCAGATGGTTCTTCATTAGCAACCTCTGAGATATACACAACCTTTAAGAATACACATGGGAGGTTAAACTTAAGACTGGGAAAGTAATATTAAATATACATTAAGAATCCAATCTTCCATAAAGAGTACCTTTACTGGACATATGTTTTATAGACACTGTATTGTATCTGGGCATATATAAAGTATATATTTATATACAGTTCACATGAATAAAATCATAATTTTTGTACTCAAAAGTATATATATATTCTTCAGTAATTTCCATATTCACGGATAAAACTAATGCTGCTTCCCTGTCAGCTACATTCCTCTCTGTGAATAAATTCTGCAAAATTGTTTGATGCTGGTTATTTGACATCAATTACTAGGCCACAATGCCCTGGGTGAAAACACTGAGAAGATCTGAAGAAAAGGCTTTCCTAAGACCTCCACTTAGAATAAAGCCTTCCCTTCACTCTCCACTTATTTTTTTTTAAATAAGAAAAACCCCTCCATGTTTGTTCTCTGTATCAAAGCAATAGGAAGAGGCTCATATGGAAAAGGAGAAAAGGGATACAGTGAACCTTGCATTACATGTGCAGGAACAATGAAGACAGGTAATAATCCTACTTTCCACTGTCTGAAATTATGAGATGGTTTGCTAAAGCCAAAATACAGAATACATTATGTGTTGCTCTGATAAAGAAAGCAACACTGCTCACAGCTTCTAGTTACACAAAAAATGACCTCTGCAGTCTTCTGAGCTGTCACCTCCTCAAGTATATTGTACATAAACCAGTCAGCAAAGCATGACCCACGGCTGTTATACATGCCCAGAACACATCTGTGGTAATATTAATACCAGGTGTCACTGAGCTGTCAACATGGTCTTCAGGAAATCACAGCAGCTGTATTATTTCATTTGAACAGATCTCAGATGACAAGATCTCAACAGCTCAATCTATCAAAATCAACATGATAAGTACTTCAAGGTAAGCAGCGGGGCTTTATCCCCTACCATGCTGCTTGAGCAGCACCGGAGGCTCAATGCAGTCATCACCACATTGAACAATGATCCAGGAAAATACAGTAACTTCCTTAAAAATGATAGCTCCTGGATCTCAACATGGCCATTTCTAGTCTCAAAATCCTGCATTTTTAGAATGCTCTGGTGAATGAAAATAGATCATTCAACCCCTTAGAAGAACAGAACTATATTTATATGCATATGTGCATGACCTTTTAGAGAAAACACAGTATTTCCACATATAATACACACTTGGAAAAATCAAATGTTTAAGGTGTCCATTATTTGTTATGTACTAACTACATTTTACCTCTATAACCTAGGACTTCTGAAACAAGAAATAACAGTCAATCTTAGGGTAAATACATATCAGTATGTGGGTTGCAGAAAAATGAGAGAAAGGGGGAAGGAAATGGCTATAGATTTTCTTTTTCACTAGTTAACACTGTTTGCATATAAATTGCCCATCTTCCCAACTGAGATATCTTACTTAGAAGTAGTTGCTCCTCCAATGAGCAAAGGAATCTTTATTGCCAATCTCTCCATTTCCTTGGCGACAAAAATCATCTCATCCAAAGATGGGGTGATGAGACCAGACAGGCCAATTATATCTATTGCAAATTTACAAACACACATGCACAAAACTTTTAGCCAGTCCACTACAGAAAGACACAGAAATTAGTACAGAAAAGTTTATTTCATACATCAGATAGCTTCATGCACCAGATAGAAAATAATGAGATAAAAAGCAGAGTAGTCACTAGTCTACAAGGGAGGTTTGACCCAATTAGAAAGTGAAAGCTTTCCAAGAATGACAGTGATTCCAAATCCCCAGTTTAAGACATTTCTTGGTCTTCACAGTTGCTGAACACCTACTGCTCTAGTTTCAGCAATAAATAAACAGTACTTTTGATTAGCAAGCTCCAAGTCTCAGAAGTTCAGCACTGAGGAGGGAAATAAGATAAAATAATTATAAGTTCTGCTCTTAAAAACAGCAAATGCTTTCACCACCTATGTTCCACACAATTCATCTTTTCCAAGATGCAGCAGACTGTTCCAAAGCAACTGCAATTTGTTTCAGAAAGTTCATTATTTATTAGAACAATTCATTCCTGATTTCACATTCACTGATCTGGCAGGCTGAATGCCAAGTTCTTTTACTGATTTAAGACTCAACAAGAAGTTACTTAGACCTTTTCAAGGCTTCATTTATCCATCTGTAAAACAAATACTACAACATCTCTCTTGGAGTTGTCCTTTTGATATAGGGTTTCAGTTCCTCAGACTAAGTTTCACAGAAGTGCCAAATGCTAAAAAATTAATATGGTTAAAGCAGAAGTTCTGATTTCTCTGAAGATAATCTGATCAAATCATAGACAGCATAGGAATGCAATAAGCAGCAATAAAAAATATAAGTGTGATTTAAAAATCAAACAATGCAGAAGTACTAATGAAATTTCTCTATACCTGCTCTGTTCTCAACAGCAGCTCTTAATATCTTATCACATGGAGTCATGACTCCTAAATCAATAACTCTGTGGAAAGAAAGAAGATGACATAAGATCCTTTAAATGACAAATCAAATTTCTGCTATAGGGCAAATACATTCCTCTTGCTGTAAATATCTGACCTAAAAATTAAAGTTAAGATTGAGATTTTTGTTTGTTTCTCTTGAGACCGCTTTTGGGAACTTTTATATAGGAAATACCTCTGGGTCTGGTAAATTTTCAGTAAGAGTGTCAGGCAGCATAATAGTTAAGAAAATTCAAGTGTAAGAGGAGCTTTTATTTTTAAATAAATTTTTGGGTTGTATTAAGTCTGGCTGAGTTAATTTTCTTCACAGCAGCCAGTATGGTGCTGTGTTTTAGATGTGTGGCCAAAACAATACTGCTAAACTCAAGCTTAACTATTGATGAGCAGTGCCTTCACAGCATCAAGGCCTTTTCTGCTTCTTACTCTAGCCCTCCAAGGAATAGACTGTGAGTAGACACAACTAGGCAGATGACCCAAACTAACAAAAGAAATATTCCATGGCATATGAAGTCAAGTTCAGCAATAAAAAGGCAAAGTAAGCAGCTTAGCAGGAGTTATCCATATTTTGCTCAGGAACTGGCTAGGCACCAGTCTGTCCATGGGAGATGGCAAGAGGATTGCCTTTGCAACACTTGTTTTTTCTTTCTTTCTTTCCTTTCTTTCTTTCCCTCTTCTTCCACTTGTCCTTCAGTTATTAAACACTTTTCTCCACCCATTTTTTTTCTTGCTTTCTTTCTTCTTTTCCTCTTTCCCTATCCTACTGAGGTTGGCTGCATGGAAGTGAGTGAATGGCTGTGTGCTTAGCCACCTACCAGGCTACCAACAGCATTAGCATTTCTCAAGTTATCTGGATAACACCAAAATATTTTGTGGACACCGTATCTTACATCAGGAATGTAAGACAATTCACATCAAGCTTGTCTGCCTTATTAAAGAACACATTTTATGAAATGGGACACTGAACTTCCTTCATTAACATTTTATTCCTATTAACCCTAGCCATTGCCAAGGTTTTTACTTTTTCAAGTAAACCACCCCAGCCTGCTAATTTCATTCAGCCTCACTCATACTCATGGTGACAGAAAACACTATGGCTTCCTTTCAGTAAGTCTAAATATAGCTCAAGAAAGCCTGAATCCAGTCAACAGATTTCAAGAGGAAATTAAATGGAATATATTGCATATACACAGCACTGCTACTGACTTCAACACTTTGTATTTTAAAATAAAGGGATAATTTTGGCTCTTTTTAGAGCAAATGACAACCCAAAGTCAAAACTAAACTAAAGGAATGAACAGAAAGACAGAGTTCCAAAACCAATTCAGCTTTGCACAATGTGTGACAGACTCTTGAAAAGAGCACTGATGAAAACATGACCATTCATTCCAACACTGTCGCAAACCCTTCTGCATGCACACAGGCCATGAAAGACCTGACTTTTCTCAAAGTTCTAACTTTTGAAGTCCAGAAACAGAATGTGAATCTCATCTCTTATTTAACAAAGCATACCTCAGCAAGTTTTTAAAACCTCACCGTTAACAAACAATGTGAAAAACACACTACAAGATTCATTTGAATCTTACAAGACTTCATTTTTGCCCAACACAACCCACACATACTATTGCCTACTGCAATTGTCATATCTGATTTCTTCAGACAATATATGTTTAAAACATCCCACTTAATATACTTAACTGATATAAAACAAATACAAAAATTGATGTTCTCATCTGTGTTCCAATTGATGTTAAACTGCAGATTCACCTTAGATGCCAATTTATTAGGAAAAACAGTATTAAAGGAGGAAGTAATACTCCCTCTTGCCTCCCCATTAAGTAATAGCTGCAATGATCTGGGTTCCCAACCACAGCTTAGGGAAGGAGGACAATTCCCAAGAAATGCCCATCTCTGTTATCACCACAGCTGCAGCTACAGAGAGGTACTAATTACCGACCCTTCTACAGCTGTGTTCCCAGCTACCTAATGTCAGTCTCTTCACCTGAAGTTGTTGCAGCCCAGAACAACTCCCACAATGTTCTTGCCAATATCATGTACATCTCCCTTCACAGTTGCCAGTACTATTGTACCCTGGTAAGGATCCTGGAAGTTGAAGAAATAACAAGAGTTAAATTACTCACAAGCCTTGGTATGTTTGAACACATCCTTCAACAGTGCAACCCCAATCCATGACCCAGACTTCTACTATAGTACAAGTAACTGCAAAGAGTAGTACAGATAATACAGTAAATATTAAAAGATCCAGGTAATAGAAATTTGAACATGAATTATTCTTAAAAAATGCACAGATGTTATTCAAAAATCTGTGTTTGAAAACACAAAACAGCAGATAAAACAATTTTAGATCTGGATGGCATTTTTTGCAGTGCAGTAACTTCCTACAGTACTTCTGCTCCAAATATACACCTCGCCAACGAAGAGATTAAATATTTAGAAAAAAAGGGTATGAATACTTATAATTACATGTCTGTTTGTGCATCAAGATCAATCTTTTGATGCAATGCTAAGAAGAACAGGAAATTAGCAAACTCAGAAGGAAAAATTAAGAGGAATTAGCAAAAGCAGAAGAGGCTCATTTTTATGCAACACAAATAACAAGGGAGTTTTCAGTGCAGTGATCAGGCAACTTCAGACTACCCAAGCTGAACAAACAGGCTGAAGAAGGATCTCCTTGAAGAAAGGAAGCTGTTCTGTCAGAAGCAGGTCCTAGGCTAGACGGCAGTCAGCTTGACAAAGGGTGCTGCCAGCAGCACAACACTGGAACTTCCCACAGCAGTTCTCCACCAGGACGCAGGACTTGGCAATACCTTTTTAGTTGTATAATCACTGCCGTCATTTGGAACAGCTCCAGGCTATAACAGTAGTATGTCTGAGTTGCTGCAGCATCAGATGCCAGTAAGCAGCTACACAAATTGCACAGAATTTAAATAAAGTGGAAACCTGAGCATATTCTACACAAAACTACAAAATATTTTTCCAGACGGTATCTCATCTCCTTCACACATGGCAGAACTGGATGATTGAATCCTTCTATGAAGCATGTTATATTTCTGGACATATAGAGTAGGTGCCTGCTTCATGAACCTACATTGCTTCTGTAGTTGCAATATAATGGGCTAAAAAAATCTTTATATATTACTATGAGTGATATTAGTATTTTCTGTGGTTCTAACACATTTGTTGAATAAAATCCCTGGATGCCAATCAATGTTGCTGTTTACTAAAATCTAATATCTCCCCAGTGTTTCTGTTTTACAGAAGGCCAGAAAACAGAGGAAGCAAAATGGAGATCTGTAAGTCAGCCATCTCAGTACATTAACAGAAAAATTCGCAGCTGAAAATACACTGCTGGAATGCAAGAGAAAAGAGATTAATCAAGGACTGGGAGAAGAACAAAACATGCTGCCCTACATTAGATATCATACCTACTCATACTTAATAATTACTGATGATTTAATGAGTGATTGATACAAAAAAAAAATTTGGATTTGCATATAAGAAGAAAATCTGTGCTGAGTAGCAAACAATATGGGCCACAGCACATACCACTTTCAATAAACTCTATTTAAGGCACACTTATTTCAATTGTCTTAAGCAAGGAGGTCCTCAAGTTCTGGGCATACATCCAAAGGCCTTCCTTTTTTTTTTCATCTTGATAGAGATCCACAGCCACAGCTCTTTATCCTCAAATGTAACTACCAATGCTTTGCATTTCCTGGCAGTCTGTACTAAAACTGTCCTGGAGGGTACAGTGGCCTGGGTAACATCAGACAGATCAGTTACCAGAGCCTGCAAATCGTTTTCCTTCAAGTCAACATACTTTGGGAATAGATGCAGCTGTTTTATCTCTTTCATTGATTGTCTATACAGTGACATGTCTTTATAAGAGGAAGGCACTACATCCCTTGCCCAGCAGAAGGCAGAGAAAGCAGGATGAGAGAAGCCCTGCCTTTCCCCTCCTGCTTTCCTCAGCCACACAGAACATCTCACTCACTCTCTCAGAATGTTCATCTTTTTTAGAACCTCCCAATTTCCACTTCACTTCTTTTTAGCCAGAGAATTAAGTGCCAGAGGGTTCACAGAAGATCCTAATCCACTACTCATGTAATCAATGGGGTAGTGATTTTAATGACTTCAAACAGCATCAGAACAAAACAGAGGGGGCCAAATACCAGCACTGTCATCTGAATTAAAGGAGAACAGCAAGAACTGGAGAGAGACGACGAAGAGAAAGGTGATTTGTGACAGCCAGGGAACAGATTCGCTTGAGATACAGGAGAGAAGACACCTTCACATCCAGAAAGAGCATGGGAAAAGAGACAAGGCATTCTCCTTCTTTCATTAAGATCAGTCGAGTTTAATTATCAGGCCATTTTTCTTTCCAAATTATTTGCTGTATTTGTTACATTTATGCTGGACAATCACACAACAGATGCACAACAAATACAAAGATACATCGTAAGAAGATTTCAAGGAAAAAATTATTAACCATTAGAAAACCCAGAGAAGGGAAGCCAAAGGAAATACACAATTATCACAGTTCAGAGAAATTCTGCTATTCTTTGTTTTGTGTGTGTGTTAAGTAACAGATTCTGATCATAGCTATTGTCCCTGAAAACTCATGAAGACAAGGTAAGATTCCATAGGACTAAAATGTAAAGACACATCAAACCTAAATTTGACAGTCAAAGGCAACAGAAGATGAAAAATATTTAATAACCAAAATTGCAAGCACCTATCACATTATAAACGTAGCAGGAAACAGCAGACAAGAATATTTAAAATGGGATTCTATCCAATTTATCTGAACCATCTTTTCTACTGAATAGAATCTTGTCAGTTTGGAGAAACAAGGGACATCCTATATCTTCATTTTCTACTGCTGCTATCACATAGACCATTTACCAAATTTGGAAGCAATTACTTCAAGTATATTCACAGGTAGTTGATAAAACTATCCCCAGGCATCACCAATTGCTGGCTGTGAACCAGAAAATGTTGTAAACGAGAGGCCCCCAAGGATATGAATGTCATTGATTATTTTAAAAATTATTTATTTTATATATTAGATAAAAAGTAGTCTTCAGAAACTGGAGGAAAAATACACATATGAGAGGACAATTGTATTCAGACTCTATTCTCCCCTGCAAGTTGGTCGTGGCTACACATGCAATGAACATACTACTCTATCATAATAAGAGGTCTTAAAGTCACAATCTATGAAGAAAAAGGAAGGAAGAAATTGGTTTGTTTAGCTGGAAGAATGATCAGGTCTATGGAGAAGGGAAGAGTTAAATAAAGAGAAACATGGTGACAGGCTTTGAATACGCAAAAGAGAATTACAGAGTTCACAAAGGGCAAAAGAATTAGAAGTACATGGCAAAATCTCCCATAAAGTTAGAAATACCAGGAATAAATAACACTAGAATTAAATGCCTGTAAAAATACAAGAAATGAGTAACACTGGTATAAAGGGCCTGCAAAGGCTTATTGGCATCATTCAGGAAACTTTGTGACAACAGCTTAGGCACACACCAAACAGTGTTCCACAAAATCTGCACTTTATGAATTTCAAACCTACTTCAAATTATGCTGTGATTGTCAGTTTCCATATGACTGCATCAACTCTGCAGCATAACTGTAAATAGCAACAAATAATTCCTATATTTGTCACAGCATTCTACGAAAGAACTACAGCACAAAGGACTGTATCTTGCCTCTTCTTCTGTGCTGCCTTGCTTGGCTCTCCTTTCCTCTCTTTCTTTTTCCATATACGGAATAAGGTGGCCAACTGCTTTCTTCATAACTCGAGCAGACTTTATCACCTACACAGATAAAGGTGGGGGCAGAATAAACAATAAAGACAAGGTATAGGAACAACTCAGTTTTCTTTTAGCTTTCTCATTCAGGCAATAAATGAAACTCCATTTGCAGCCCCACGTGCCAGTTTTCAGATCACTCTGTGGCAGCAGGCTGCTGGCCTTACTGGGCTAAGGCTCTACACACAACACTTTCTTCCACAGTGCAGCCTCCCGGACCACTCACAACAGAACCGAAAGCTACAGATAGACTTGGAAGGTGCTAAACACAGCAAATTTTATTTGGGCCTTTTTTCTCTCTTGTGCTTTTTCATGGGCTAAGACTTAAAACTGCATTTCAAATAAAGCAGAAACACTCAGGAAAAGCAGAAACAATCATGCTCAAAGAAAGTCAAGTTCCAAAGTAAAATAAGAAAATGGCTGCTTCTCAGCAGTACCTGAATTTTTACAATTCCTGTGCTGTATCTGAAAACACAGCCAGCATAGAATGTTTTGGCTACATTTTACAATGCCGGTTTTTGTGAAGTAGGAGAACATATGACATTATTTTCTCATTACCTGAGGCAGAAACATCTTTCCAGCACCAAAAAGATCACCAACAATTTTCATGCCATTCATCAAAGGCCCTTCAATTACATGTAGAGGTCTAGGATATTTTTCCTGATTTAATCTTGCTTCTTCTGTATCTGCAGTGACGTACTTCTCAATGCCCTGAGAAAAAAAATGAGAAGCTTTTATCTTGCTAGAAATACAACTTCTATTTAGTTGCCTTCTCCTCAGAAAAACCCCACAATGAAAGTACAAATAGATACTGTAGATACTGAGAGTCTTTAAAAATACCTCAAATATGTATTGAAAATAGGTGTTCTTAGGAATCAAAACACCACAGTTCTTAGGTAGATAAAGTTATTCACAGCATGTCCCCAGTATTTACAGATTTGCTCCTTTTTTTTAACTATGTCATAAGAAAACGCCAGCACTCAAAGGTTCCTTACACAGTGCAAGTGCCACTCAGGGCAGTACTACTAAAGGACCAAAAAAAGCCCTAGGAAGTAAAAGGAGCATGTTCCAAAGTAAAAGCAGTATGTATCCACCAACACTAGTGGAATAAAGTATTAAGGGTCAAAGACTTCAACTTCTGAAGTTTAAAGACACACCTCTACAGTTTTCTCTGTTATTGAAGTTAAATAGATCAGCTGCATTTATTATTCATTATTAATTAATAGCTTGTGAAAAAAATGGCAGCTGAAGAACTTTTAAAGGCAAATATGTCCCTTAAAGTCTGAGCTGAGATCATGTCTCTTGAGTGCTGATGGGTAGGACAGTTTTCTGCACACATTCACCTTTATGAGAGCATATTCCAGCCTGTCCTCCACAGAGCCTTTACGCCACTCATCAGTCTGTACAACTTTTTTACCTCCTTGGGCATGATTCTGAAAAGAAAAGACATACATAGGAGCTTAGAAGCATAAGAAGTACAATTATGGACTCCGCTTTCAGAAAAACAAGGATATTTCCAAGTATTGGCTCATAAAATAATTTTAGACTATTCAAAAGGTTTATATACATGCAAATCATGTTGCAAACACCTGTGATGCCATATAGGCACTCAGAGAGTCTACATCCCAAAAGGTACACACCTCAATGACAATGTAAACAAAATAATTAAAAAAAAAGGCAGTTTGACAATTTTTAGGCTCATAAAAATGATGACATGACTAATCCTAAGGGATTTACTTCTGGGATCATATTTTAAATTGATTCCTGGCCCACACACTACATTTAATTTTAAAATTCTAATTAATTTGGCACTAATTCAGTTTCTTCTGGAATAGGTTATGTTATCCCATATCACAGACATGTTTTCAATCAGTCAGCCTACAAAACTACTGTTTGTCACACACATAGACTGTCCCAAACTACCACATATCCTCTTTGTCTCACACTCGCACTCCCCTTGGCTATGAACACAGAGGCCAAAAGGGCTTCACACTGCAAGAAAGTTCACAAGCACCCACCCCAGGAATGCTTGTGGAAGAGCACCTTATCCATTAGTTCAGCCATCACACTTCAGGCAAGTAATTTCTTTTCCTCAGTTATTAGACATAATCTGACATCTTTCAGGCCTTATGAACTTCCTATACTTTTGAGTGCTCATCAACAAGTTTTTAAAGATAAAGCCATAGAAACAAGACTTCACTCATGGGAACAGAAAACAGAACAAGCTTTCATTCAAGTTTATACAAATGCTAGCTAACTTCACAGCTACTTGTTGCCTAATCCTATTCCCCTCATATGTCTAGCTTGTAAAAAAGGAATGAAAGAAGGAACGAAATGTTGACTAGAAACAATGTAGAGTCATATTAATTCTTAGTTATATTAAAAACCTGACTGGACATGTCCCTGAGCAACTCGATCTTGGCTGGCCCCAGCTTTGAGCAGGGGGCTTGTAGTAGATGATCTCCAGAGGTCCCTTTCCACCTTAGGAATCACTTAATGTGATTCACTGAAATGATACCAAGCGCTCCTCAACCTCTGGCCGGACAGTTTACCAAGGGAACCGCTCCAGCCTAAAAATAACCCATGACACTGTAGGGTGGACATGCAGGAACAACAGTGTCAAACACTATATGAGATCTTTACAATCAGGATGACTATATTGCATGCTGAGGATGAAAAAAAACTGCCTTTGGAAGCACAACTCCCATTGCCCTAAGTGGTACAGTTTCAGTTTGAGAATGCCTTGCAGCTATGTACTTCATGGAAAAGGGTTTTTAATCTCAAACTTCAGATGAAGACTGATTCCCTAAATTTGCACAGATTTAGTTCCTCCTTTTTGCCACTATTTTACTCCCACAATAAAACTACCACCACAAATAAAAGCAGAGATTCCAACAATGGCTTCCCAAACTTACAGACCTAGGACTCACCAACCACTTTCATTTCTAGTTTTAACGCTCCATTTAAATTCTTCCCTTTATTCTTCTTCCTCTTTATGCAATCTTGAATACCCAGTGATGCAACTTGGCTTAAACAGACAAGATCACTCGCAGCTAAATTGCTTGGACACCACGAGCACCATCTAAAATAGCCTAAGCACAAAGGATATAGAGTCTTCTTCCTGTACTAGTTTTCAACATGTTGCCACTGTTACTATAAAGTATGCACGACCACAGGGCAAAATACAAACCAAATGAAGCTCTGCACAGAAATATTACCTCCAGGAGCTACAAAACAGGCATGCAAATCTTCTTGTGCACTCAAATCTAAGAGCCAGCTAACCCAGAGAGATTTTTTTTGTATCTTCCATTCAGAACAGGATTTCAACAGCTGTCTTATGAACAATGTGTAATCTTTGTCTTTTATCACCACCATCATTACATCTCAAAAACACTAAATAGCTGATCCTCACCCTTGACATGTTACACGAACTGGAAGTCTATGGCACAGCCACAAATAACAAGCAACTTCTTCACCTTTTACATATACTCCAAGCAAATCATTACCACCAGAGAGAGAGGTTTACTCTGTGTCTCCCACAGTGCACTTGTCAATTAAGTTCCAGCACCAAGATTGGCTTGGTTGTGGGTTGGCCTTTTCTGGTTTTTGGTTGGGGTTTTTTGTTTTTTTGGGTTTTTTTGTTTGTTTGTTTGTTTGTTTTTCCTAGTTTGTGAGGGTTTTCTTTGTTTGAGGAAAGTCTGTTTGGGATTTTTGCTTCTTATTTTTTTGGGGGTTGTCTTTTTTCCTTTGGAGAATGCCTATGCAGCTTGGTCTCCTGAAGCATACGAAGAACTCTGGTGCAGGCTCTTCCATGGAATGAAACTGGAGAGGTTTGATCTATCACAGATTACTCATTTTATTCTGTGTTAATAACTGAACTTGTAGTATCATCAGTAAATTCTCCCTCTCACAGTTATACTGACTCATGTAGTTTATAGGGTGTTTTACCTATGACCTGCAAGGAGGTGGTGAGGCCCAGGTGCTCAGTTTACTATTCAAAGCTTAAAACTGGAAGTTACCTGAGCATAATGTAAAAGTTTCTCTGTTGCATCAGGATCTTTGTTCCAGATTAGATTCTCACAGAGCTGTAGCAATTCCTTGTGGATATCATCATACACAGGAAGATTCCCAGCATTCACAATTCCCATGTCCATGCCATACTGAAAAAAAACCATACAGAATCCCCCAGACAAGGCTGTCAGACATAGCACTGCACATCTGCCAAGTGCAAACATATGGAAGCCAAAAGCACATCATACCTTAATCGCGTGGTAAAGGAACACTCCATGCATTGCCTCTCGAATGGCATCCATTCCTCGAAAGGAGAAAGACAGATTGGAAAGACCTCCACTTATCCTGGCTCCTGGCAGTGTTTCCTATAGGAAGTGCACAGATTTTTACAAAAATGCTTTCCAGAAAGGAAATCTAAGTAAAGCATTCATTTCATAAAACAGTTGGCCCTGGAGTTCAGCGCATTGGCTATGCACCCTTTCTCTTTTCCCTGTTCCAGATCCTTCTAGTTATTCAAATTTGTAATAAGCAATTCAAATCTGCAGGAAAAGATACAAGTAAAGGAAAGGTCCAGCAGCTACTGTGTTTTCCATCGTCACAGGTGCTGTTCTGAACACATCAGTCCTTCCACTGCAGCATTTCATATCTTCTCCATGCAAACCTACTTTTGGCTCTTCCTGTCCCCACTCCTCTGGAAATAGGAGCAGCCAGTCTGCCTGCTTGCATGTCTCAGGAGCAGGTTGCAGCTAAGCAGTTAAAGTCAAGGGTGCAGCCCCAATTCCAGGAGCCCTGCGGTGACAAAGCAGCCTGTGGGGTGTTCAAGCCCCAGACTGCTACTGACAGAGCATCTCCCCATCTATCAAGGTGTCTTGTGAAACACAACAGTGCAGTTTCCTCAGCTGTATGCAGGTGATGTTCTTCACTGCTGTACTTTTTTTATACACATTTTGCCTACATAAGAAGTCAGGTTGCTGAACAAAACCGTTCCACAGAAACAGGACTTTTATTATAAAAAGGCAGCTTTTTGCACACCTTCAAAGAGGTCCTTTTAGTTTGCACGTGAATGTGTTCATGACCTCAATTAAGGTAGTATATTTACAGTACAGAACATTTGAATGAAATGTATTTATAGAACCATTTGAAGTTGTTCTACTGGAAATAGAGCAATACTGGGGAATGTTTAGACTTCAGAGGAGTAGTCCTCCTCACTAGGCTAAAATGTGTAGAATTTTTCAGCAGCATTTTGTTGTTGTTTAAAGGGGGGGTGTTTTTCTGTTTTATGGGGGTTTAGGGTTTTAAGTAATCTCAGCAATATATTTCAAGTTAAAATAAGCTTACAACTCACTTTTATGATTTTAGTAGCATTGATAAAATTTATGGCATAATGGTTATGTTCTTCCATTCCAGTTCCTATGGTCAAAATATTAGGGTCGAATATTATATCATTTGGATTGAAGTGCACTTTTTCCACAAGGAGACGATAAGCTCTGGAACAGACTGCAATCTTGGTTTCTGTTTCTGTTGCCTAGTGAAGAAAAAGAATTCTGACGTGAAACTTATAGACCACACAAAAAATAAACTCTCCAGAAATCATTTTCAGCTCCAGTGACTCAAGACTGAGAATATGAACATCACAAATATTAAAAAATTATTATATATAATAATATTGTATTAAAAATATCACCACTCCTGTATCTGGAGTTTCCACTCGGCTCATAAAAAGCAATCTCACTGCCCAATGTTTCATCATCCTATGCAAAGCTTAATATGTGGGTTTCGACATAACCAAATTAATTCACAAAGGTTTCACTCTTGTGAAACAGTTTCTGAGCTAAAAATATTTTTTATGAAGGAAGAACAAGTTCAGCGTGTCTGAATAGCAAGAGACACTCTTGTACTAACAGAGCTTCACTTAGATCAGTACAAGGATTCCTCAAACATTTGAGCAGCATAAGAAATGCTTACAAATCAGGGTCAAAACTACTGCTAAGGTTATATAGATCTTCTCTGAAACAACTGTGTCAATGAAACAAAACAACTTTGTCTTGAAAAAGAGTAAGAAAGCCTTGCACTTGAGAAGAAAAACCTCTCAAGTGACACTCACCTGCCCCACTTCATCAAAAGCCATAACAACCACAGCTGCTCCATATAATTTAATTTTCCTTGCTTTCTCCAAAAAGTCTTCCTCACCTTCCTTTAGACTGATGCTGTTTACAATGCATTTCCCTTGGCAACATTTCAAACCTGCTTCAATCACCGAAAAATTTGAGGAGTCAATGCATAACGGCACCTGTAAATAATAGAGAAGTAAGCCTGGAGAACACACGAAAGTTATGAAGTACAGTTCTATGTGCTGTTTGCCTATTTGGACATAAAAATGTACACAACATTAATCAGCATTTACTAATAAAAGTTTCCACATGATAGTCGTAGATTCACTTTGCTTTAAAAGCAAAACTCAGAGCAAATTTAACTCAAGAGCTTCCACGGCATATCACATATCATATAGAGATCTCCACTTCTCCCTGTAATATCTTGTGTTTCTGATTTAGATACTCATTTTTAGAGAATGCACATTGCAGAACTATCTTTTAAAGCCATCCTATATCCATAGCAACTTAAAGTTTTGTGGAAAGCAATACCATTATGCACTGCCAACATATACATGATGGCTCATAACTGCTGCAAAATGAACCTGCATTCAGCTTTTCTAGCCAATGAAAAGGAATTGCATATATTTATGCGAAAACAGACAGAAAATGTCAAAGCTTCTGTTTCATCCCAAGGCCTTCCCTATTACAGTATCACTTCCTCTGGGGGGACAACTACATCTGTCTAAGCACATAAACTGGTTACTAAATGAAACAGTATCAACATCTTCTGAATGCAATTTACAAGTCACTAACATGTTCTTTACTGTGACTCAATTACAACCTTTGCAATATCAGGTTCCGAAGAAATCAAGTTACAAAATCTGGTCATTGCAGTGGGGCCATCCAACATCCCATCATCCATATTTATGTCAAGAATCTGGGCCCCCATCTCAACTTGCAATTTGGCTACACTCAGGGCTTCCTAAAGAATAAAGTCAAAAACCAAAACAACAGTGAGAAGAAAAAAATCCTAGTTATTCTCAGGATAACATTTCACTTCTCCAAACTAAGCATGCAGTCAAAAATTTAAAAATTTGTAAGACATCCTATAAGAAAATAAGGATATGGTCTGTGATGTACAACAACACAAAGTAGTTGCTAATATGGAACAATCTGTAATTAATTTGTTCACAGAACATGATATCAGAGACCTGACATGCTGGTAGCATCACCGACTGTAGAGAGCTGGTCATATGCATAATTGAATAATTTAAGATTTGTGTGGTAACACGGACTTGTGACTGCACAAGATTACAGGAAAACAGTCTCTGTGACAGCATGAAATAAGGGCCTTGCATCACAAGCTCTGGTGCTTTGTAACACAGGATACTTAATTTTTAAAGGCTGTTCAACATTTTTGCCAGCTGCAGAAAAATCACAAGTGCTAAGAAGGAAAACTGAAGCTTTTCCCTCAGCCTACATAAATATCTGAACACCCATGTCCGTTCACTTTCTCTTTTCTGCTATTCTGCAGAGCCCCTAACAATCTGTGTTTAAAGTTCTCTTCATTTAATAGGCCTAACTGCTTCATGACTTCTACGAACTGAAGAGTCAGACTTCCAAAAATACAAACTAAGGCTTAATTTTTATTTGATGTAGTATCAGAGCATACTCTGGGGCAGAGTCTCAGCTCTCAAGAAAAGTCACTCTACTTTTGTTTCAAGGTTATGGTATCAATTTACACCAGTAAAGAATGAGCCTTCCAGCCTCTTCATTTCTGCCCTGCAGCAGTTTCAGAAAGCAAATACCTTCTAAGCATCTTTTTCTGTACCAACGCTCATGTAGCATGCTGGAGTCAGCAATCGAAGTAGGTAGCGATTAGACGTCACCATAATGCTGACCAGAATTGGGCAAGTGCGGGAGGGGAGAAAGAGCGAGAGCTGCAGTGCCACAATCTATCCTGTCAGATGTACCTCATATCTTGAAAGAGGGGATTACACCCACCTTCTTTCCCCCCTTCTCTGTAAATCAACCCCTAGATGCAGCACAGACCAGGACATTTTTTAAACCATCACCAGCTGTATAACTAAATTAAAAATGAAAAGTTTCCTGTAACAATTGTCAAAAAAAAAAAAAGTCCTTGTAAAGCCCTTCTCACAAAGTTATTACTAGCTGGCAAGCAGAGAAACAAAGAACAGTGAAAAAATAAATTCTCCACCTTTTCTTACTCGTGTAACTGGTGTAGAACAGCGCTTTGTGCCAGCAAAACAAACAATAACAGTGTAATGGAGCAATGGAAAATCAGAGCAGCAGCTATAAAGATTATTGCTAATATGAGATTATTGTTAATATGTATACTTCATAGTTGCCTGCCATGATGAGTTTAGCAAACTTCCGGGATCCTGCAACATTGCAGCGTTCACCAATATTAACGAAGTTGGTGTACGGCCCAATCCTGAATGGCTCCAGACCTTAAAAAGATATTTTTGAACATATTTGTTAAAACAGAAAAGAAAAAACTGTGTAAGAAAGACAAAGTCTCTTTTCTAAACTGTAGAATAAAGGTCTCTCTGTAACAACAGTGATTTCTGAGCACTCAGTGCTATAATGAGTAACTAGCAAAGCAATGCAATGAAACAACTGCCAACACATACAACCAAATCTTTCTATTCTTCCTCAATGACAGTCAATAATTTACCTGAACCACAAAAAATAACAGCCAACTTTTCCAATACAGAAGTGAAGCTACAATTTTGACATCTGTGTGTATGCACATACATGCCTTCTCTCAACTTTCAACTATGTTGCCTCATGACACCATGAGAGAAGCAGCAGCCCACTGAATTGACTGACCAACAAGGGTAGCTCTTAACCACACACCCTAGTTCAGAGAAACAACGCCAGTTGGACCCTATGGTAGCAGGCAATGCAGAGGCAAAGAAACTCTACAGCAGAATCAAGTAAGCTAAGGCATGACATCACAGGCCAACCATGATATATTTTATTTATGCTAAACTGATTCGACCTTAGGTTAAAATGCCAGACCGAAAAGATGGTACTGTTTTACTCAGACACATGGTTCAAAGGGTTAAAAGAAGGCCCTGAGTGTGGAACACACAGATCTAGACTTTTTTAAAACAAAACATGTTCTAGACCTGGACGTAGTGCTGGAATACAGTCCCAGTAGGACTGAAATTAGCACCCGAGGCGAGACAGGGCAGCCCTCTCACAGCTGGTGTACAAGGATCTCATCCCAGCTCTGCCAATAACTGTAATCAAATTACCTGATCTCTCTGTGCTTGACCCTCCCTGTTGTAAAGTGAAGATAAAGATACTCACTTCACCATAACAACACGTCTGAGACTTGCAGAGTAAATATGCTGGCTTGATTATATTATACAAGATGGCAACAAAAATGTTCTACTACTCCTTTAGCCAAAACAGTAAGACTTAGATCTGGTTACACATCCATAAGCTTGCTGGATTCACACAGAACCAGACATTCAGAGTGTTGTTTTGATCAGCAGAAAACAGCCAATAAATTTATAAAGGAAACTTGCATTAGTTATGCAACTCAAACTGTTAGATGCTTTACCTGACAGCAGCATGTATCCTTCAGGGAGAGAAGGCGGAACACGAGGTTTACAGAATTTCACAGCTTCTGCAATTTTTCTGAGTTACAGAAATGAGAAAGTAAATTTTTCAATTAAAATTAAATTACTCCAGACAAGACTCAAACAGAATATACTAGACATACACCTACATTTCCAATTTAGCCCTGTAGAGACGAGGCTAATTAGGTAGTTTCACTTTGTGAGGCCAAAGGCAAAAACATACTCCCAGAAGATCCTAACATAGCTATTTGCAGGAAATCTACAAGGATGAAGGTTTTTCAAATACAAAATGAGATAGCATACCAATGGGACACTTGAAGGATTTCAGAATCAGTCATCAACCACACTGACTCTTACCATATTCATGACTTGCTGAGCTGAGCAATTGCTGATGATTGCAAACAATCAAACCAAACAACAACAAAAAGAATGACAAAAAACCAAACAAAACAAAAACAAAATCCTCCAAACCAAAAAAACCCAAACAAACAAAAACAAAACCAAACAAAAAAAAAA